>MU263265.1:0-12500 GCA_020310875.1 Ceratopteris richardii
AACAGCTCCCCCTCAATCATTAATTGAGGTTCTTCTCTATCTTCTTACTCCAGCCATATCCTTGAATCTTTGTAGTTTTGGTCCATCTAGACTTTTTGTCATCATATCTGCAACTTGATCTTTTGTGGGAGTGTGTATGACTTCAATCTCCTTCTCAATGACCTTCTCTCTCAGAAAATGATATTGTATTTCAATATGCTTAGTTCTAGCATGAATAACAGGATTAGCTGCCAAGTATAATGAACTCATATTGTCTCCACAATAATAGGATTACTCTGAATCACATCAAAAACTTTCAAAAGTGTCTTTAGCCATATTACCTCTTTTGCAGCTTCCACCATACCTTTATATTCTGCTTCTGTAGATGACAAAGCAACGGTATGTTGCTTCTTGGAACACCATGAAATCAATTTGTCTCCTATATAGCACAAGTATCCATGTGTTGATCTTCTATCATCCACATTACCTGCCCAATCTGCATCACTATATATCTTGATTCTTGTATCAGAAGTAAATCCATAGTACAACCCTTCTCTGAGTGTACCCTGATGTACCTAAGTACTCTTTGTCCTGCAATCCAATGTTCTTTTCTAGGACAATGCATGAATTGTGAAAGCACACCCAACTGCATATGACAAGTCAGGCCTTGTCAATGTAGCATAAATCAAGCTACCAACCAAACTTTGATAGAGTTTCATATCTCTGAACTCTTCTCCTCCAAACCTAGTCAATTTATGGTTTACTTCCAAAGGTGTAGGTGCAACCCTGCAATCTTCCATTTTAAATTTGGTTAGCAAATTTTTAAGATACCTTTCTTGGGTCACATATACTCCATGTTGAGTATAAGAAATCTCCATTCCCAAGAAGAATGATAGGTTCCCCAAATCACTGATTTTGAACTCTTTCTCCATCTGCTTCTTGATCATTTGTATTCCTTTATCATCTGTTCCTGTAAGTATATGTCATCAACATAAATACAAACATAAATGAACCCATCTTCACTTGCTTTGACTAGCAAGCTACTATCTGCCGTTTGATGCTTGAAATCCAAGATCATTCAAGAATTTCACAAGTCTTATTAATCCAAGCCCTTGGGGCTTGCTTCAACCCATACAAAAGCTCTCTTGAGCTACACACATAATTTGGACTCACTTGATCTTTGAATCCATCTGTTGCTCCATGTAGACTTCATCTGAAATGTAACCATTCAAGAAAGCCTTTTTGACATCTAATTGAGATAACTTCCAACCTTTGCAAGCAGCAATTGCTATGGAGTGTCCCTGATGGTTGTCATCTTTGCCACAGGGACTATAAGTCTCATCATAATCCACTCCCATATGTCTGTGCATATCCTTTCACAACAAGTCTAGCTTTGTACCCTAGACACACTTCCATCTGCAAATCTTTTAGTCTTGTAAACCCACTTACAACCAATGATTTTCTGGCTATTAGGTTAGGAACCAGATTCCCAAGTCTGATTCTCTATCAATGCATCCATACCCCTCTTGTATAGCATCTTCCCAATTCTTCTTTCCTTTGGCCTCTTCATATGTAGAAGGGTCTTCATCTGCTTTTATCAAATAAGCATAATCTTTAGTAGTTAAGAATGAAGTGTCATAGCTATACCTTGTAGGTTGCAATTTGTGCCTAGATGATCTCCTAACTTCTGCACTTCTTGAGGTCTCTGTTCATCACATTCTGGATCAAAACCTTGGCCTCTCTTCAACTTCAATCTGCACTTAATTACTCTCACTTTCATCAAGTAATTGAATCTTGCTTTACCTTTTCTTTGATCCACTACTTCTTCATCATCTGCATGTACATTATATTTACCTGCATACCAAGTACCTTGCTCATCAAATGTAACATCCTTGGATACAATAAATTGCTTTGTGGATGGACTCCACAACCTGTATCCCATTTGCTTATCTATCATAACCAATGAATACATACTTCTCTGCCTTAGGCTCCAACTTATGCCCTCAATTGATGATGGCACATATGCATATGCCAAGCATCCAAATATTCTGCAATGATCCAAGGTAGGTTTCTTACCCCACCAAGCTTCATATGGTGTCATGCCCTGCAAAGCTTTACAAGGCAATCTATTGGACCAAGTATGTTAGCTGTATTACAGCCTCTGCCCACAATAATTTGGACAATTCTTCTCTTTCATCATGGACCTTGCAAATTCAACAAGAGTCCTATTTCTTCTTTCTGCTACCCCCTTTTGTTGAGGAGAGTACCTACAAGTAACTTCTCTCTTTATACCTGCATTCCACAAATAATCATTGAACTCATTTGAAAAATACTCTCCCCCTCCATGACCTAGTCTCTTTAATTTTTGACCTGTAATCCTTTCTGCATATGCATGATAGTGTTTAAATGTATTAAACACTTCTGACTTTTCTTTAATCACATAAATTGTGATCCACCTGGTAGCATCATCAACATATATGACATAATATCTTGAACCATTTATACTAAAGTCCTTTGAAGGACCCCACACATCTGTATGCACCAATTCAAGTCTTTCTGAATACATAAACCCATGCTGGAGTAGGATTGCTTATGAGCCTTACCTAATTGACATGCCTCACATCTGTATGTCATGTGTTGACCTGCAATGTTAGGCATTCCAAGCACTGAATCATTGTTAATCATTTCTTTGATACCTCTTTCATTAAAGTGTCCAAGTCTTTTGTGCCAAAGATCCAATTCTGACACCTTCTGCTCTCCATATGTGAACATAGCATGTCCAACATTTCCTTGTACCTTCAATGTGAAGAGCCTTCCTTCTTTCTTCCTGCAATAACTTGTTTATACCCTTGACTAGGGTCTTCCACATAAACTCCATCATTGGTAAACCTTACTTCATAACCTTTTTCCACACTTTGACCCTACACTGATCAAATTCTTTGGAATTGTGGGAACATAAAGTACCTTACTCAGAAGAGTGCTCCCATCCTTGGCTTTGACTGAACCAATTGACTTTACCTTATGCTTTGTATTATCACCTGTCTGCACTGTATGATTAATTGCATTATGATCTAGGTCAGTCATCAAAGCCAATATTTCCACTCAAATGATTACTACATCCTGAATCAATATAAAACACTCTCATGTCCTCATGTGAAGTTTCACATGTATTCATAATGAGAGTCGAGTCCTCCTTTTGATCTGATGCATAGTTGTAGTAGGTGTTATTATAGGATTGACTTTGGAAGTTTCTTCCTCCACCTCTTCCAAAAGAATTCCTACCACCTCTACCTCTGAAGTTTCCTCTCTGAAATCTATCAACCTCTTGCTCTTTGATTAAAGTTCTGATAATTACCATTGTTTTGATTATTATTGCAACAATCATGAGATAGATGATTGGGTCTTACCACATATCCAACAAGCTCTTACATTCTCTTTGTTGTTTCTGCCTCTTCCTCTACTTCTGCCATTTCCTCTTCCTCTCATGAAGTTTGCTTGGTTTGAAGTACCTTCTTCTTCACACTGATTGTTGCTTTTCCTTTGTTGGCTTTCTCTTGTCTTTAGAATACATTGCATGACCTGCACTCTTATCAACATCTCCTTTGACATCATTCTCAAAAGTTAGCATATGACCTAACAATTGATTCAAGTCAGGAGTGTAAAGTGATCTAATGAAAGTTCTGTAGATAAAATGAAAGGCTTCCATTTCTCATCTCCTCTTAGCCCTGTGGAGTATTGTCTTACCAATTTGTCTTCTTCAATATCTTCATCCACTGCACCTAGAGAATCTGCAATGTCCTTCATCTTTGTCACATAATCAGAAATTGATTGTGAGGCCTTCTTCTTGAAGGTAGTAAATTCTGCCCATAGTGAAGCCTTCTTGATTTGGTTGTATTTTGGAAATGCTCTTCCAAAGCATTCCAAATGTCACATGCACTTTCAAGTCCTCTAATGTGAGGAAGCAAATAGTCATTGACTGCCATGTAGATGATGCTTCTTGCTTGAGCATCCTTCTTCATCCAATTCTTCAAATCTGCAAGCTCCTCCCTAGTTGGAACACTAGGATCTCTGAATTCTGGCTTTTCTTCATCTCCTGTGATATATCCTATCAAATCTTTGCTCATAAGATGAGCTTCCATCCTCATAGACCATGCAGGATAGTTCTCTCTATCCAGCTTCTCAATTTGGAGACTATCTCCATCTTTACTTCACCTGTAGCTTCAAATCTTTAACCTTTACAGATAATGAATGTACCTTTACTTCGAATGTTGCTCCTTCTGATCCTTTTGATACTCTTTGTATGTCTTCCTTAATCTTTCTTCACACTTTGACCTTTTGCACCTTCGAAATGTAAAGTTTTGTATTTCTGCAATAGTCGGAGTCTCCTTCACTTCAATTTTGACACAACCTGCTCTGATACCACTGATGGAGAGTGTTAATCTCCAAAAGAACAAGTTAACCTTGAAGTTAGACCACCTCTATATCAAGATTAACCTTAGACTCCACCAAACTTAGAGATCATTCACCAAGTTATCAGAAAAATTGAATGTTCTGAAAAATTCAACTTCTTCAGAAAATTTACATACAAGTGGGGATGGATAATTCACTCTCTTCAAATGTGTCTAATGACACTAGTTTCTCTCTCCCTATTCTCTGATCTTCTTCTGCTCTATTTGCCCGACGTTTTCCATCATATTTATAGATGAATATATACAAGTGTATGACTAGACAAAGGTATAAGTCAGCTAATGTACATATGTGTACATGTCTTTGGATTTTCTGAACATGTCCTTCCTTCAACCATCTGACTTTGTTTTCTTCTTGACTCCTTGACTTCATTCCTCCATAATTCTTCAATTGATGATTGTCATGCACCAACATTCCTCTACCTTTGCCACCTCCTCTTCCTCTTAGGAAGTTGGCTTGAGTAGTTGTTCCTTCATCTTCACCTGCTTGTTGCTTTCCTTTGCTATTTTTCTTCTTGTCCTTTGAGTACATTGCATGACCTGCACTCTTGTCACCATCTCCTTTAACATCCTGCTCAAATGTTAGCATATGACCTAGCAATTGATTTAAATCAGGAGTGAAATGGTCAAGTGATAATTCTGTAGACAAAATGAATGGCTTCCATTTGTCATCACCTCTCAAACTTGTAAGGATTTGCCTTACCAATTTATCCTCCTCAATGTCTTCATCAACAGCTCCTAATGCATCTGCAATGTCTTTCATCCTTGTTACATAGTCTGAGATAGATTGAGAGGCCTTCTTCTTAAAGGTTGTAAACTCTGCCCATAAGGATGCCTTCCTTGACTTTGTAGTATTCTGGAAACGCTCCTCCAAAGCATTCCAAATATCAGTTGCACTTTCAAGACCTCGAATATGAGGTAACAAATAATCATTGACTCCCATATAGATAATGCTCCTAGCCTGAGCATCTTTTCTTCATCCAATTTTTCAAATCTGCTAACTCTTCCCTAGTTGGAACACTAGGATCTCTGAACTGTGGCTTCTCTTCTTCTCCTGTGATGTAAGCAATCAAATCTTTGCTCATAAGATGAGCTTCCATCCTCATTGACCATGCAGGATAGTTTTCCCTATCCAATTTCTCTATCTGTAGAGAATCTCCCATCTTGTGTCCACCTGTGTATTGAAATCTTCAAGCTTTACAAACAATATATGTACCTTTACTTCCAATTAGACTCCTTTTCTCCTTCTTGATGTCGTATGGTCTCCTCCTCTTGCTTTGCCTTCAAACTTTCACCTTTTAGTTCTTCAATTGTTGAATTTCTTGAATCTGCAGCAGTCGGGACCTTCCTTTCCTTGATTTGATGTCTCCTGCTCTGATACCACTGATGGAGAGTGTTAATCTCCAAAAGAACAACCTACTCTTGAATTTAGAACACCTCTATATCAAGAGTAAATCAAAACCTTCACTAAATTAAAGGTCCAATCTCCAAATCATCAAAAGTTGAAAAATTCTGTGAAGAAGATAAAACACAGAAAGTCTGCTGCACAATTTCTTCTCATTGACCTATCAAACATGTAAAGTTTTCTATGAAATTTTGTATGAAGTGTCGCCTAGAGATTGCGCACCTCCTCCAAGTTAAAGTTCTCAAAAAGGTTTAGTATAACTTGAGAAATCAACTTCACAAGTTACCTATGTCTGAATCTGCACTTCTGAGAAGTCGATTTAGACACCCCTAACTTCTTAACTTCAATTCTCTCAGTACAAAACCCGTTTAAGCAAATGCTTCTAGCCACGAGTAGATCACCTTCCAACTTAAAGATTAAGTGCTTACTTGCACAAAACTTTAAACTATGGAGTGAGAACTGACCAAAAGATTAAGATCGAAATTTGCGCCTGTTTCAGAGAACTGTGAACACTCAACACATATGAATGTTCCTACTAACAATTCTCCTAGCCTGTTCGCAATTAGACTCTAAAATTCAGGTCACAGACTCATTAACTACCAACTTAGATATCCTCAAAAGGATTTCACAAATGATCTACCACAGACGGAGTAGACGCAGAAACATCGGGCGCAATATTTTCTTCAATTTCTCAGAAAGTTACAGTTGAGTGATGAGAGGAAACTCAACTAACTTTTCACATGTCTCTTGACATCTATCATCTTCATTCTTGACTTCTATCTATTGTCACATATGCTCTCATATCACGCCTCGACATTTTTAGGGTATTTATAGATAAATTTGTACAAGTCTATGACTAATCAAAGATCTAAGTGAACTATGTACATATGTGTACATTCCTCACATACTCTAAATGTATCTTCCTTCAAAACTTCAAGAATTGATCTCATCCTTCATTCTTTAGTCTTCAGACATTCAATTGGTGATTGATCTGCACCAACATATCTATCTATCTATCTATCTATCTATCTATCTATATATCTATCTGTCTATCCATCTATCTATCTATTTATCTATCTATCTATCTATCTATCTATCTATCTATCTATCTATTTATCTAGCTATCTATCTATCTATCTATCTATCTATCTATCTATCTGTTGGTGCAGACCAATCATCAATTGAAGACTTGGAAGGTTAAAGAGTGAAGGAAGGATCAACCATTGAAGCTTGGAAGAAAGACATATTCAGAGGATAAGAGAAGTGTACACATATGTACATTAGTATAGTCATAGGTGACTCAGATCTTTGTTTGAGTAAGAATCTTGTACAAATTATCTATAAATACTTTGAGAAAGGTCGGGGCATGAGGGAGAGCATATGTAGAAGCCAAGATTGAGGAAGTTAGATGTCATGAGATAGAGAAAAGTTAGTTGAGTTAAGCTCTCATCACTCAGTTGTAATTTTCTGAGTTAATGAAGAAATATTGCGCCCGATCTTTTCGTGTCTGCTCCTTCTGTGTTTGATCAATTATGAAATCCTTTTGAGGATATCTAAGTTGTTAGTCAATGAGCCTGTGACCTGAATTTCAGAGTCTAATCGTAAACAGGCTAGGAGAATTGTTAGTAGGAACATTCATATGTGTTGAGTGTCTACAGTTCTCTGAAACAGGCGCAAATTTCGAGTTTAATCTTTTGGTCAGTGCTCACTCCATAGTTTAAAGTTTTGTGCAAGTAAACACTTAATCTTTAAGTTGGAAGGTGATCTACTCGTGGCTAAAAGCATTTGGCAAAACGGGTTAGATATTGTGAGAACCAAAGTTAAGAAGTTAGGGGTGTCTAGATCGACTTCTCAGAAGTGCAGATTCAGACATAGGTAACTTGTGAAGTCAATTTCTCAAGTTATACTAAAGCTTTTGAAGTAATTCAACTTGGAGGTGATGCGCAATCTTTAGGAGAAGATATGTACAAAGTTTCATCAAAAACTTTACACGTTTGATAAGTCAATGTGAAGAAATTCTGCAGCAGACTTTTCTGTGTTTCATCTTCTTCACATATTTTCTCAGATTTGATAATTTGAAGATTGGACCTCTAATTTAGTGAAGGTTTTGACTTACTCTTGATATAGAGGTGTTCTAAATTCAAGAGTAGGTTGTTCTTTTGGAGATTAACACTCTCCATCAGTGGTATCAGAGCAGGAGACATCAAAATCAAGGAAAGGAAGGTCCCGACTGCTGCAGATTCAAGAAGTTCAACATTTGAAGAACTAAGAAGTGAAAGCTTGGAGTCAAAAGCTTGAGGAGGAGATCATACGACATCAAGAAAGGCAAAAGGAGTCTAATTCGAAGTAAAGGTACATACATTACTTGTAAAGCTTGAAGTTTTCAATACACAGGTGGACACAAGATGGGAGATGCTCTACAGATAGAGAAATTGGATAGGGAAAACTATCCTGCATGGTCAATGAGGATGGAAGCTCATCTTATGAGCAAAGATTTGATTGGTTACATCACAGGAGAAGAAGAGAAGCCAGAGTTCAGAGATCCTAGTGTTCCAACTAGGGAAGAGTTAGCAGATCTGAAAAATTGGATGAAGAAAGATGCTCAAGCTAGGAGCATTATCTATATGGGAGTCAATGATTACTTGTTACCTCATATTAGAGGTCTTGAAAGTGCAACTGACATATGGAATGCTTTGGAGGAGCATTTTCAGAACACTACAAAGTCAAGGAAGGCATCCTTATGGGCAGAGTTTACTACCTTCAAGAAGAAGGCCTCTCAATCCATCTCAGACTATGTAACAAGGATGAAAGATATTGCAGATGCATTAGGAGCTGTTGATGAAGACATTGAGGAAGATAAATTGGTAAGGCAAATCCTTACAGGGTTGAGAGGTGATGACAAATGGAAGCCATTTATTTTGTCTACAGAACTATCACTTGACCATTTCACTCCTGATTTAAATCAATTGTTAGGTCATATGCTAACATTTGAGCAGGATGTTAAAGGAGATGGTGACAAGAGTATAGGACATGCAATGTACTCAAAGGACAAGAAGAAGAATAGCAAAGGAAAACAACAAGCAGGTGAAGACGAAGGAACAACTACTCAAGCCAACTTCCTAAAAGGAAGAGGAGGTGGCAAAGGTAGAGGAAGAGGCAGGAACAACAAAGATGGAGGCAAAGCTTGCTGGATTTGTGGTAAGACAAATCACTTAGCTAATGATTGTTGGCATAATAATCAGAATAATGGTGGATACAATCAAAATTATAATTCAAGAGGAAGAGGTGGCAGAAATCAAAGAGGTAACTACAGAGGTAGAGGTGGAAGGAATTACTTTGGAAGAAATGCAGGTAGAGGATTCCAAAGTCAACAATACAACAACACCTACTACAATTATGCTTCAGATCAAAAGGAAGATTCAACATTGATAATGAATGCAACTTGTGAAAGGCAGAGTGAAGATCAAAGAGTCTTCTACATTGACTCAGGGTGTAGCAATCACCTGAGTGGTAACATATCTTTGATGACTGATTTGGAAAGTAAAGTTTTTAATCATGTTGTTCAAACAGGTGACAACACAAAGCACAATGTGAAGTCAATTGGATCAGTGAAGGCCAAGGATGGAAGCACCTTATTGAGTAAGGTCTTGTATGTTCCTACAATCCCTAAGAATTTGATAAGTGTAGGTCAAATTGTTGAAAAGGGATATGAAGTAAGGTTCACTAATGATGGAGTATATGTGGAAGACCCTAGCCAAGGGTATAAACAGATTGTTTCAGGGAAAAAGGAAGGAAGATTATTTACATTGAAGATTCAAGGCAACATTGGTCATGCTATGTTCACATATGGAGGACATAAGATCTCTGAGTTAGATCTTTGGCACAAGAGGCTTGGACATTTCAATGAAAGGGTATTAAAGATATGGTTAACAATGGTTCAGTGCTTGGATTGCCTAATGTTGCAGGTCAACATATGACATACAAATGTGAGGCATGTCAATTAGGTAAGGCTCATAAACATTCCTATTCCAAGAATGGTTTTATGCACTCAGAGAAGCTTGAGTTGGTACACACAGATGTGTGGGGACCATCAAAAGATTTCAGTATAAATGGATCAAGGTATTATGTGATTTATGTTGATGATGCTACTAGGTGGATCACTATTTATGTGATCAAAGATAAGTCAGAAGTGTTTAATACATTTAAACACTATCATGCATATGCAGAAAGAATTACAGGTCATAAGTTGAAAAGACTAAGGTCAGATGGAGGGGGAGAGTATTTTTCAAATGAGTTCAGTGATTACTTATGGAATGCAGGTATAAAAAGGGAAATTACTTGCAGGTACTCTCCTCAACAAAATGGTGTTGCAGAAAGGAGTAATAGAACTCTTGTTGAGTTTGCAAGATCCATGATGAAGGAGAAAAATTGCCCTAATTATTTGTGGGCTGAGGCTGTAAATACAGCCACTTATTTGGTCAATAGGTTACCATGTAAAGCCTTGCAGGGTATGACACCATATGAGGCTTGGTGGGGTAAAAGACCTACCTTGGATCATTGCAGAGTTTTTGGGTGTGTGGCATATGCATATGTGCCATCACAATTAAGACACAAATTGGAACCCAAAGCTGAAAAGTATGTTTTCTTTGGCTATGATGACAAGCAGATGGGCCATAGATTGTGGAGTCCATCAACAAAGCAATTTATTGTTTCTAAGGATGTTACATTTGATGAACAAAGCACTTGGTATGCAGGTACAATCAACATCAATACAGGTGATGAAGAAGAAGTGAGTCAAAGAAAAGGTAAATCAAAAGTTCAGATATTTGATGAGCAAGAGAATAATGAAGTGCAGGTTGAAGTGGAAGAGACACCAAGATTTGATCCTGAATGTGAAGAGCCAGAAACCTCAAGGAGTGGAGAACTCAGAAGGTCTACAAGAAATAGGTGGCAACCTACAAGGTATAGTTATGATACTTCATTTCTAGCCACAAAAGATTATGCTTATATGGTGAATACAGATGAAGATCCTTCTACATATGAAGAGGCAAAAGGTAAGGAAAAATGGGAGAGTGCTATGCAGGAGGAATATGATGCACTTTTGGAGAATCAAACTTGGGATTTGGTTCCTAAACCAAATAGTCAGAAGATTATTGGATGCAAGTGGGTCTACAAGACAAAAAGGTTTGCAGATGGAAGTGTGTCTAGATACAAAGCTAGACTTGTTGTCAAAGGCTTTGCTCAGACATATGGTATTGATTATGATGAGACCTATAGTCTTGTGGCAAAGATGACAACTATAAGGACACTTATTGCTATTGCTGCATGTAAAGGTTGGAAGCTATGTCAACTTGATGTGAAAAATGCTTTTCTGAATGGTTATATTTCAGATGATGTATTTATGGAGCAACCTCAAGGGTTCAGAGATAAAAGGTATCCAGATCATGTGTGCAAGCTCAAGAGAGCTTTGTATGGTTTGAAGCAGGCCCCAAGGGCATGGAACTATAGACTTGTGAAGTTCCTAAAAGAACTTGGTTTTCAGGTGTCTAAAGCAGATAGTAGTTTACTTGTCAAGGCAAGTGAAAATGGTTTCATATACATGTGCATATATGTTGATGATATAATTCTTACAGGTACAGATGAAGAAGGAATACAAAGGATCAAGAGGCAAATGGAAAAGGAGTTCAAGATAAGTGACTTGGGAGACTTATCATACTTCTTGGGCATGGAGATAACATATACTCAACATGGAGTATTTGTGACCCAAGAAAGGTATTTGAAGAACTTGTTAATCAAGTTTAAAATGGATGATTGCAGGGTAGCACCTACACCAATGGAGGTGAATCACAAATTGAGTAAGTATGGAGGTGAAGAATTCAAGGACATGAGACAATATCAGAGTTTGGTTGGTAGCCTTATCTATGCTACTCTAACTAGACCTGATTTATCATATGCAGTAGGGGTTTTGTCTCAATTTATGCATTGCCCAAGGAAAGAACATTGGATTGCAGGACAAAGGGTGTTGAGGTACATTAAGGGTACACTCAATGAAGGTTTGTATTATGGGTTTACCTCAGATACAAATATCAAAATTTATAGTGATGCAGATTGGGCAGGTAATCCAGATGATAGAAGATCTACATTTGGATATATGTGTTATGTGGGAGATAAACTTATCTCATGGTGTTCCAAGAAGCAACATACAGTTGCTTTGTCTTCTACAGAAGCTGAGTATAAAGGCATGGTTGAAGCTGCAAAGGAAGTAATTTGGCTCAAGACCTTGATGAAGAGTCTTGATATCATGCATGGGGTACCAATTATATATGGAGATAACATGAGTTCATTGTACTTGGCTGCGAATCCTGTTTTTCATGCCAGGACCAAACACATTGAGATTCAGTATCACTTTCTAAGAGAGAAAGTGATGGATAAAGAGGTTGAAGTAGTTCATACTTCAACAAAAGATCAGATAGCTGATATGCTTACAAAAGGCTTGGATGGACCAAAGTTACAAAGGTTCAAAGACATGGCAGGTATAAAGAAGATAGTGAAGACCTCAATTGATGATTGCGGGGGAGCTGTTGGTGCAAACCAATCATCAATTGAAGACTTGGAAGGTTAAAGAGTGAAGGAAGGATCAACCATTGAAG
>MU263265.1:22500-42500 GCA_020310875.1 Ceratopteris richardii
CAATACTCACAAGCAAGGGCCAACTTACACAAGGAAACATAAAAGGTTGAATGGATGGTGTTAAAAGGATGCTTTGGCAAGGTCATACATTCATAATGCGAGTTGTGATTTTTTGACCTCCACACATTAGGCATTGTAAGACATCACAAGAAACATGGAATGCTCTTGAAGCATTCTTTTCATTAAGCACCAAGGAAAGAAAGAACTAGTTATGGATAGATTTCATCACACTCAAGAAGATGCCCAAGCAACGTGTGACTGATTTCTTCATGAAGATGAAATACATTGCAAACCAGCTTTGAGGCATCAGGAAAGTTATTGATAACAAACAAATAGTAAGGCAAGTGATCAATGGTATAAAGGCAGATGAAAATGGGAAGCCTTCACCAGAGCTATGGACCTCTACATTGTTGAGATATCAAGAGCAACATGTGATGATCCAGGATGGCACATATCACTTTTTCATTTTTTTTGACATCTGTAGTGGTTATGCCGCTATATATTAGGGATACTTCATTGAGCTTTACTAGATTTATCTACCAAGAATGATGGTAATTTTTTTGTTTTCTAGCTCAATCATTCACGAACATTAGGATTTTTCTTATGAATTGTTCTTTATATATTGCACTAGTTGTATTCTTGATTTAGTTCATTCTTGTACTTTCCTTTTATGTAATAAAAGAACATGATGAAGATTCTTCTTTCTTGCCTCAATTTGCATGTGTGCTCCTCTTTAATTGTTAGAGTGCATGAGTGATCTCTCTTCCTTATCTCCTTCCTCATGACATGGAATCAGAGCCATTGTGGCTTTAGAGAGCTTATGTAGGATGGTGATGACAAAGAGTATGTGAGAAGGCATGGAGAAAGCATGATTCACAAACAACCTCAGATTGCTATGAAAATTGGTATGAAGGTAGAAGGCATGATAATATTTTCGAGAGTTATCCATTTTTGGGTCACTTGTTTTACTCAAATTTCTGTTTCAGAGCTATCTCAACCTTCATTTCAAGTCTAGCAAGTGGGGCCCATGAAAAAGTTAGTTTAGTTTGCAAAATTGTAACTTGCATTTTGCTCAAAGCACTCAAATGTTCTAGATCTAGAATTTCAAGTGATTCTATGTATTGTTAATACATGAAATCTATGTTTTTCTGAGACGGAATTGTCACATCACAGTGTGATAGTATTCAAGCAGAGGTAGTACTTCTAGTGTTTTGTAGTGTTAAAAATTTATGTAGAAATGGAAGTTGCACATAGAATGAGTCAGCTTATGAGCCATAACTTGGACAAGAACCACTTCCATGCTCGGAGATTTGGAATGGAAAATTTCTTAATGGCGAAAGGCTATTGGAAGTACATCAAAGGAGAGAATGAAAGTGCACCACAGTTGCCAGATAGGTGAGGATTCAAATTCCCAAGGAAAGCCTAGTTTTGAGCATGTATTCTACTCTCGTAGAGGAAGAGGCAGAGGTAGAGGTTTCAGAAGTGGAAGAGGAAACTATAAGCAAGACCAAGGTCAATAACAAAATCATGCAGGAGGAAGAGGACAGTTTCGGGGCAGGGCGAGCGAAAGAGGTTGTAGAAATTTCCAAAGAAATGATTCAGGTAATGATAGTAAAGGATGTTGGAATTGTGGTGAACTTGGACACTTTGAACGTGGTTGCAAGTTGAAGAATCAAAATAACAGAAGGCAGCAAAACAACCATGCATCCACAAGTGTAGATGATTCTGAGAAGCTGTTTATGGTTCAACATCACATGATGAATACGATGTCTGCTGGTGTTTCAAAATTGAATGATAATGTTTGGTATGTTGATTCAGGTGCTTCAAATCACATGACCAGTCATGCGGAATGGTTTAGTACTTTAGAAAAATTGCCAGTCCCTGGATATGTTGAAACAGGTGATGACACATCACATCCTATTGAGCATACAGGAAACATAGCATTATCTATGGAGGATGGAAAGGTAAAGCATCTTGCTAATGTGTTGCATGTTCCAAATATAACAAAGAATCTCGTTTTTGTTGGACAAATGGTTGACCAAGGATTACAACTCAGGTCCAATGATGATGGATTATATGTAGAGGAGTACAAGCAAGATGGACGATTGGTTGCCAAAGGAAACACAGTGGGCAGGATGTTCACCTTAAATGTGAAGATTCCTAAAATGAATGCAACCATGTTTTCAAAAGGTGCACGAGTTATTGTATATCAAACACAAAAAACTTGGACATGCAAATTTGCAAAGGCTGAAACTGATGCAATCAAAGGAGATTATCCATGGACTACCAAATTTCAGAGTTTTAGAAATGCAAAAGGTATGTGGAGCATGTCAATTTGGTAAGCAGTCAAGAGCATCATTTCCACATGACAAGCATGTTAGTGAGAATGTACTAGAAGTAGTACATACAGATGTTTGGGGTCCAGCAAAGACCACATCTATGGGTGGATGCAAGTTTTATGTTACTTGCATTGATGACCATACACGTAAAGTATGGGTATATTTGATGAAAGTTATGGTAGAAAAGCAGACAGGGAAGTACATTTAGACATTAAGATCTGATGGAGGAGGTGAATACATGTCAAATGAGTTCAACAGTTTTCTAAAAGATCATGGAATTCGGCATCAGTTTTCATGCAGGTACACACCACAACAGAATGGTGTTGCTGAATGCAAAAATAGACATATTGCAAAAATAGCAAGAGCCTTGATTGCTGAGAAGAATATGCCTCATTGTTATTGGGCAGAAGCTATGCATACTGTTGTATACATCATGAACAGAACTCCGACTGTTGCTATACATCAAGTTACACTTGAAGAGAAGTTTACATGTAAAAAGCCAAAATTATAACATCTGAAAGTTTTTTGCTCTATTGCATATGAACATGTCCCAGATGAATTGAGGATGAAGCTTGATCCAAAAGCAGAAAAGTGTATCTTCATTGGATACTCCCTTGAGAAAAAGGGATATAAATGTTATAAACCCACTCACTCGATAGGTAAAGGTGAGCAGAGATGTGCTATTCAATGAAATGTACAGCTTCTATGCAGATGCCAAAGAAGGATTGAATCTTGAACCAAATGACAAAGAAAATGCTAAAAAATCAAGTGCAGAATGTCACGTTTTGAGTGGACCGGATGCATCACCAAGCAATAGTTCCAACTCAAATCCATGGAGTGGAAGATTGTGTGGAAATTTCAGTCCAAAAAATTCATCAAATACATCCAAGAAAGTTAAAGAAAATCTTTCTACTGGTAGTAAAAGATGTGTAGGTTTTGAAGATGTTGATGGAGATTCAAGTGGTTCAGAAAAGAGTCTTGATGAGGAACTTGGATTGCCCTCTGTGAAGACTCCAGGAGTAAGAAGGGCACATGCAGATGATACAAGGAAAAGTGACCCAGGATCAAGAATGGCACATGTAGATGATGCAAGACCAAGTGACCCAAAATTCAGTGCAAGGATTGGCATATGATAGTTATATAGCTTGTCATTGTGCCTACATGACCAAGGTAATACAAGATGCTAAACCCTCTTGTTTTGAAGATGCACTTGGAAATGCAGATTGGGAAAAATCTATGGATGAGGAGATGGCTGCACTTTATGGGAATGATACACGGAAGCTGGTTCCATTGCCGCAAGGAAAAAAATCCATAGGCTGCAAATGGGTTTACAAGTAAAGCATAATGCTGATGGTAGCATAAGCAGGTACAAAGCACGATTGGTAGCTAAAGGATATGCATAGACATATGGCATTGATTATGAGGAAACATTCAGCCTTGTAGCTAAAATTTGTACTATTAGAGCACTTGTTGCATTAGCTACAACAAAAGGATGGACTTTGCATCAGATGGATGTGAAGAATGCTTTCCTACATGGTGAGTTACAGGAAGAAGTATATATGGACGAACCACAAGGATATGAAGATTCAAAGCATCCAAAATATGTTTGCAGGTTGCAAAAGGCATTGTATGGGCTGAAGCAAACCCCTCATGCATGGCATGCAAGGATTGATCATTACTTAACCAGCATTGGGTTTTCTATGTGTGATGCAGATCACTCATTATATGTAAGGCAGGCTGATGATGACATCACTATTGTGGCTATCTATGTTGATGACTTGATTGTAGGTGGTGATAATGACGGGAGCATCAAAGAGGTAAAGAATCTTCTTATGCAGGAATTTGACATGAAAGATCTTGGTGTGCTACACTTTCTTGGGCATTGAGCTTATACATACAAAAACAGATATATGGATGTTGCAAAGGCAATATGCCTTGAATATGCTTCAAAAGTATGGTATGGCTGATTGTAAGCCAATTTCTATACCATTATATCATAATTTGAAGTTGGATACTACATTAGATGAAGCATTGGAAAATGCTACTATGTACAGGAAAATTATGGGAAGTCTTATATATCTCACAATTACAAGGCCTAATCTAAGTTATACTATTGGACTTGAAAGTCAGTTTATGTAGGTTCCCAGGAAGCCACATTTGGATGCTCTGAGGCGCACTCTACGTTATGTGAGTGCTACTTTAGATTATGCATTGTTTCATGAGGCTAGTATAGATTTGCACGTTTATGGATACACCGATGCAGATTGGACTGGTAGCATTCTAGATAGAAGATCTACTAGTGGTTTTGTATTCTCACTTGGGAGTGCAGCTGTTACATGGGGCAGCAAGAAGCAACCCAGTGTTGCTTTGTCAAGTATAGAGGATGAGTATATAGGTGCTGCAATGGCAGCATGTGAGGCATCATGGCTAGAGATGCTACTTGCAGATTTAGGTGTGGAAGTACAAAAGCCTATCACCATTTATTGTGATAATCTTAGTAGCATACAGTTAGCATGGAACCCTATTTTCCATGCAAGAACAAAGCATATCGAGGTACATTATCACTTCATCAGAGAGAAGATACTAGCAGGTGATATTAATCTTATTTATGTGAGAATAGATTAGCAGGTTGCTGATATTTTCACCAAAGCACTTGGAGCTGAGAATTTGAAGAAGTTTCAAGAGATGCTTGGATTACAAGATATGGCATTGAGCTTAAGGGGGAGTGTTGAGATATCAAGCTCAACATGTGATGATCTAGGATGACACGTATCAGTTTTTTGTTTCTCTCACATGTATAGTGGTCACGCCGATATATGTCATGGATACTTCATTGAGCTTTATTAGATTTATCTACCGAGAGTCATGGCACATTTGTTTCTTGTCAGCTCACTCATTTGCGGACATTAGGTTTCTCCTTATGTACTAGTCTTTATATATTGCACTTTTATTCTTGTTTTAGTTCATTCTTGTACATTCCTTTTTATGTAATAGAAGAAGAAGAAGAAGAAGATCATTCTTCCTTGCCTCAATCTGTGTGTGCTTCTCCTTGAGAGTGAGAGTGTGTGTGTGCGCTCTCTTCCTATCTCCTTCCTCGTGAAAAACTCCACTCTTTTTGATGAAGTTGGAGAAAATGGAGTACATGTATCTTGGTTATTCTCAAAAACAGTTTGGGAGACTTGAGTAGAAATATCCTGATGATCCTCTACTGTCATCAACACATCTACTTGTTCTTGCTCTACACTTGGGCTACTTCGAAAGTGTTGTGAACTACTCATGCTTTTGAATCTTTTTGATGTGATACCTTGAGATTTACATTTATTTGCATAACTTGCAAAATGTACCCATATATCACTATCTGGATTAGAGCACTCTACCACATTATTACTTGTATGAAAGAGATGCTCTTTTATTCTCTTTTCCCTTTCCCATAGTGCTTGCAAATTGCTTTATGAAGACTATACCTACAAAAAAAAACAATATAAATCAATATCAAATAAGATATCTCGATCAACGTTGAGTCAAACAATTACTATAGACTTTAATTCTCAAACATACACCCATATATAGATTACAATTACACATACTATTGTGAAGTAAAAATCATTGTTGAGTTAAACAAACACAATAAATTTTAATTTTCAATCATACACACATATACATCTACACGTACATATACCTACATATATTATTGTGAAATACGAATCAATATTGAGTCAAACAATCACAATATATTTTAAATTCTTGATCATATGCACATACACTTACACATACTATTGTGAAGTAAGAATCAATATTGAGTCAGATATTCACAATAGATTTTTCATTCACAATTATACACTCATATGCATACACATACTCATACACATACATACATATACTATTATGAAGTGATTCTCAATGTCGAATCAAACATAATCTACATATATCTTTCAATAATAATTTTAATGCACCACAATACATTTTAAATTCCTAATCATATGCACATACACTTATACATACTATTGTGAAGTAAGAATCAATGTTGTATCAAACAATAACAATAGATTTTAAATTCCTAATCATATGCACAAATATTTACACAAACTATTGTGAAGTAAGAATCAATAGAGTCCAACACCTACATCGGTCAATAATAAATTTACTATATCACAATAGATTTTAAATTCCTAATCATATGCACATACACCTACACATATCTTGGTGAAGTAAGAATCAATGTTGTATGAGACAATCACAATAGATTTTAAATTCCTAATCATATGCACATACACTTACACATACTATTGTGAAGTAAGAATCAATATTGAGTCAAACAATCACAATAGTTTAAACTATTTATTATTTATAGCAAAACATTACACCTTGTTCTCTCTATGACACTTTAAGTTCGTAAAGAACAAAGTAGCTTTTATGAAAAATGAGTAAGAATCAATCATAATAGATTTTAAAGTCACATATATATACTATTATGAAGTAAGAATCAATGAGTCAAACAATCACAATAACTTCAATTATTTAATATGGCAAAAGTTTAAACCTTGTTCTCTCTACGACACTTTAAGTTCGTAAAGAACAAAGTAGCTTTTATGAAAAAATGAGTCTAGTTCTACTGTTTTATAAAATATTATTCGAATAAAATTTTCTCGATCGAAATATTTTTTGATCAAAAGCTTTTCAATCGAAAAGGATTTAGATCAAAAAATTATCGATCCAAAGCATTTTCAATAAAAAAGGGTCAAATTCCCGTGTAAAAACTATTCAGATGTGTCTGAATAAGCTGACGTGTCACCGAATAATTCGGTGGAATACTAAGAGCTTGCCGTAAAATTCCGTAATTATTCACAAATAAATGATTTGTTGAATAACAAATAATGCAAGCTAGGTGCTCATAGTACAGTAGCAATTGATCAAAATCCTTTTGAGGGTATCTATTTAGCTTAGCTAGCTAGTTATTACAAGTAGAATCATCTAAAATGATGAACTATGTACTGAGAAATGAATTTAATAATCAAGAGCTTACCCTCAACTTTTTAGGGACTGGGTAGAGAATGACCAGAGAGTGCTTTGACGTAGATTTCTCCAAATTGGACGAATTAAATTCCCTCAAATTTTGGCAAATTAAAAAAGACTCTTAGCTGGTTCCAGAAAGCTATAGGCCATGCAAAATGCATAAGCAATCACTCAAATATGGTCATGCAAAGTTCATTGTTCTGAGTGGACATAGCAGAGAATTGAACAGAAATGATCAATGAAAGATATCTATTTTGGCACGTGACTTCAGAAGTTCATTGGCATTATGATGTTGGAAATTAGCTAGGCCCATAACTAAATTCCATAGGTCCCATAGGTCCAGGATCTACAACACAGATTTCAGTATCTTCCAAAACTGACAAACATGATCATACCACACTTAATCATACAATGATGAGAAAAAGATAGGGAGAGACTAGACAACATGTTCAAAGTGTTACGTATGCCACTACTTACTCACACTATCATATATACGAATGTCAATTTATGTAAGCCATTTGCTTACTCACACTATCATATATCATGTAAAAACCTCAACCACTCTATGTGAACAAAAATAGATGGAAGAGTGTATGTGTAGAATTACAAGAGTATTCAGATGTAGGGACTGATATCTAAATATGTATGAGATGTATGACCTGATAGGTTGTAGAAGAGTGAATATGAATGATTGAAAGAGGAAAGATCAGTTTAAAAATTATATTCAACAAACCCTAATCTAAATTTAGGCTATGGAAGATTCTAAATCAGATGTGTGTGTGAAAGATCACATACTTACGGAATTAGCATAGAATGCTAACATGTTGCTGCCAAAAGTCCTCATACTCATGTGAAAACACCTTCTCTAACACCTCATCTGAATGCATGTATCATGCATGTACTGATTCTCCTTTATGCATGCTACTGCCTCCATATAAGCCAAATAGGACTTCTCCAGATATGCATGCCACCACCTCCATAAGCTCCAAGTAGTATTTGTGTGCATAAAGAGAATATGTACCTGAATAGTTAACATAAGATGCAATCTTATGTTAAGTTCCATCCAATGTCTTTGAAGTACTCTGTAATCTTCATGTAGAAGATAATCTTCAAATACATCATATAGATGGATGATCCACACCGCCAAGCTGCTGATAAGTAATTCTTCTCCATAAGCAAGAGTGTGAGCACACTCTTCTCCAAGAAGAACTCCATAGCTACTCCTCAACATAGCTCCATAGCTACTCCTAAAGTGTAACATGGCTACCCCATGAGTACTAGAGCACATCGATCGCCAAAAGTCATCCCCAACAATGGTATTGGATAATCTAACAAGTGACCAAGCACTTCTTTATATAGCCTTGAGTTACGAGTGTCTCATGTGATCTCTTGCAAAAAAGCTTCTTAAAAGCTGCTCATCGTTAAAAATAAACATAATCGCTTTATTTTTATATAATCGTTGAGTTTTAAAGTTGCTTTTGCTTTATTATTAATTTAATCACTAAAAGTGATTCTTGACCTACTTTTTCCACTATCTAACCATCTAATAAATGATCTAACAACATTTTTATCATCCCCATGTTGAGAGCTATCAAATGAGATAAAACCCTAAATGAGTAGAAAATTAGGGTTAGGGTTTTCTCCCAAATATCATCTCTGATGACTCCATGTCATATATTATTAGAAAGCTCTCTTCAAGCTCTACAAGATAGGCCCATGAATATTTTACCCAAATTTTGTGCCAAAAATGACTAAGTATCAAATTTAGGGTTTCTACCCTAATAGGATTTTGGACTGATATGAGATTGATTTCCAACAATCCCCCCTGCAATTTCATATTGGTACAAACTGAACTGGATATGCAACTTCATTCATCTGCAAATTGACATAAGCTTCAAACTTGTCCTCCAGAATTGACCTTCAAACTTTATCTTCAAAAGTCTTCTTTAAAATTGAATTTGAACTTCTTCAAACTACAAAAACCTAAATTTTGTGAATATGAACCATAATACCTGAGAAAATATGCAAACTAGATATCCAATAGTGTTAGCATATATCAATCAATCACTGCTTCACAACATATGTAGCATGCAGTGACTCTAAATCTGCTATCTCCTGTAATATGTCTTCTCAAACCTGTAAGCATACACTAGGATTCACATATTTGCATTACCTTACGAAAGGTTTCTCAAGGTACTTCTCCTATCTCATGTAAATACACTAAATAGAATCAGGAACTGAATCTTGGGACTTGTGAATGACAACTCACAAGTTAGTGTATTATGAACACTAGCTGGTTCATCTCTGACTATACTCAACTGAACACATGAGAGTCTCACCAAAATTTCATAACTATGATGTCATCTTGTCTTCATCCTTGTTCTATCTGTAAGTCTTTCATACCTCTTTCCTTCAGGTTCTGGTATAATCATATATGTGCGCAACTCATAAGTAACATACCTCTCTGAAATATCAAGTTTCTCTCTAATAGAACTCTGGAACTTTCTCCCAAATAGGAACACCTAACAAGAACTATCTCTAGACATTCTCCTTCTTCCTTCTTCTTTCAAAGCTAGAACAATAAGAGAAACTGACAAAGGAAACATAGGAATACCTGTAGGTATGAATCTGCATTCCTTCACATATGGTTGAAAATAATTCTTCATGTTTCATCCCCCCTCTAGATGATTTAACACTAATATCCAGAATTCTTCAAAGTATATCAAACTTTATGAAATCTTGAATGTCTTCTATCTTTCAATAAATTTGATCTTCATTGATTTAGCATTGCTTCCTTATCATCAATACCTATCTATGAAACAAATAATCTGAACCCTTTTTATTAGCACTATGCATTTTCCAATAGCTTCCACTATCAAGTTCCCATATTATAGAATAAGGTTAGCTGATCTTATTATATCTTACAAAACCTTTGCTGAAAGCAATTTAGGATTCATAATCTTCTGCAACATAACAAGTATCGTCTTCTATTCCTCTATAACATTAATATGATAGAATCTAAATCTTTGACTTACCTCTTCCAATGTTAAGAATTTTTCAAACAAAGGATAAACATCTGACTCAAAAATACTCAAGATCTTCAAGATTACACAAGATCTATCAAGGTCATACAAGATCATACAAGATCTATGATCTCTTCAACAAAATACATGTGTAAAATCTGCTCTCATCAAACCTTCATGACTGAATGTTTGGTTTGCTACCTGAATGTCTCTAAGTGTCCATGCTTCTTACATAAAGTTGTAAAACGTTTCTTCAACTAAATTCTTTTCAAGAATCTACAACACAAGTGGACAAACTCTCACCGTAAGAACTCCAAAAGGGTGCAAGTTGATACTTCATGTCTTCATATTCTTCCCGAGTGAAATGTGATAGTATCTACTTGAATTTCTTTTGGCTAACTCCACTTCTCAATTAAGTGATAGGATCTAATGGAACACCTTTTTTTTAATACAAGCATGTATCCAAAAATCAAGACAATCAAAGAAAGTAGATTCTCCATTTGACTGGTACAACAAAAAAATCTGAATTTTCTGAATATTTCTAAAAAAGGATCAAACATTGTCACAGCTTGAGATTTGGCATAAAAGATTAGGGCATATTGGTGAGAGAACCTTGAAGAAAATATGTAGAGATCAATGTGTGCTTGGGATACCTAATGTATCCAAGCAACACATGATCTATAAATGTGGTGCATGTCAGTTTGGTAAATCACACAGGTTACCTTTCTCAAAGAAAGGCTATATGCATTAGGATTACTTGGAACTTCTCCACACAGATATGTGGGGAGCAAGAAGGGACCCTTCGATTTTAGGTTCAAAGTATTATGTGTCTTTCATTGATGATTTCAGTAGATGGACTATCTTGTACTTTATGAAACATAAAGATGAAGTTTTCAGTTGCTTTAAGAAGTATCTTGCACTTGTGGAAAATCAAACAGGTTGAAGTCTAAAGATATTAAGGTCAGATGGAGGAGGTGAGTACTTCTCCAATGAATTTGATGCATTCTTGCAGGATAGAGGTATCAAAAGCAAGATTTCTACAAGATATACCCCTAAGCAAAATGGGTAGCAGAGAGGAGAAACAGGTTGACTGTGGAAACAGCTAGATCAATGCTTAATGAGAAAAGGTTAGAATACATAATTGCTTCATTGGTCAAAACTTTGTAGGATTAGTCAAGTATGTAATGTATTGGAGAGAGAGAGAGAGCGAGAGAGATCGAGTGAAGATATGGAGAAAGTAGATGAGAAGGTGTTAGTAGAAACACTGGTGATACACAAACAATAAAAATATGAGTACAAGAAATCCAAAATGCATCGCTAAAGTAAACATGGCGAAGAATATAAAACAAAAATGTGATATTGATATGCATATTGATATTGATTGTCAATCTAATAGATAGAAGCAAGATATGCTTCCCACTCTGACTGGGGTGGTATCACTCCATCCCGGTATTGTATCAGGGGTGTATCGTATCGCGGTCCGAGTTGGGTGATATGGTAGTTTCTTTGCTTGGTGTGCACAGATTTTTGTCGAGTGTGGATGTGTTCGGTCCTTTGCTTTTTGTTAGGGGCTTTCCTACATTAAGATAGTGATTCCAATTTCATACTCTACCATCCACTATGGAATGTTTCCGTTCCCACACATTTTTGATTTCCGCATTGTTGTGGTGGCCCCTAACAAAGTTGTTGTCGTACAATCACGGGACATACCGTACCAAGTATTTAAACAGTTTGACTTAAAGAGGATTTCAAAACGGTTTATCAACTTTGGCGTGCATCCAGCTCTTATGGCTAGTGTGCTCTGCTCCTTTGTTGTCAACAACGTGGAACCCCTATCAACGATGGGTTCTTGCAAGGCAACTGTGAATCATGCCCCAATAGTCTCCTTAAGTAGAGAATTTGTCTTCGTCAAGCAAGAGGAACTATCAAAAATGTGCCTCATTGGCCAATCGTTCGGACCAGGGCCCCCTTTGGAGTCTGTATGTCTCTGGCTTTGTAAGGAGTGGTTCCTGGGAGGCTTGATAGTGATCAAATGCCAGTTCTTGCTAGCAAACCACCTTCTTTTGGTGTTTGAGAATGAGGAGATTGCATTTCAAGTGCTACAAGTAGGCACCTGGCAAGTTTGGAGATCTAATTTAGGCCTGTTTAAGTGGTTCCTAGATTTTTTTCCCAAACAAGTCTAAATCCCCATGCTACTTACTCTCGGTTGAGCTTCCCAATCTTCCCTTTTTCTTGTACAACTACCTGCAGGATATTGTTGTGCCCATTGGTCAATCTCTCGCCTTGAGGGAGGATGTGAGGGGCTTCATTTATGAAGAATTAAAGTATTCCTTCAATGTGCGATGGCACGCACAAAATTTTTTAATCATCAATTAAGGTTACAAAATATATATTGCGTTCTTTTGATGGCACCAACATGTTTGAGAAGAAATCCTTGTTGCAACTCAAGTGATTGTTGCATCCACTATCAATGTATCATGTGCTTGAACCTTGTGTCTTGTAGTCACTCGTCTACCATATTTAGCATACTCTCATTCTCATTTGAAGTAGATGCATAATTACCTTGAACTTTGTAGGTTGAATTCATCTTCTCCCATATATAGAAATCCCTTGTAGAGTGGACATACTTGCCACAAATGAGGCAATCTTCTGAGTTTTTTTTGTGTATATTTTAATGAAACTCCCTCCTCTTCCTCTAGACTTTCCTCTTCCCCTCGATGAAGAATATTTGATTTCCTGGTCAGGATTAGGATCACCATTTGATCCTCTCCCTAGCCTTCCTCTTTGCATGCGTTGGTTCATTCCTTTACCTTTACCTTTACCATCATAGAAAGCTTGTGCTTCATTACCATTTTCCTTTGAGCCTCCAATATTCATCTCCTGAGTGACCATCAAGGCCACCAAATTCTCAAATTCAAGAAGAGTATCTCTCATATATACAGATTTTGTAAAAGACTTCCACTTATAATCATCCATAAAACCATTCTATCTATATGCAACTAGGTCATTGTCATCTATGTGACAACCTATGGAGCCCAATGCATCAGTGACCTATTTTATTTTCAAAATATAGTCCTTTATATGGCTACTAGGTGATTTACTCAACTTTTTTTAATCAATTCTTCAAATGAGCCTTCCTGGATTTGATTTAAGTGGAGTAAAGCCTCTCTAGGCTTTCCCAAACTATCATAAAGATGTATTGATCTTCTAAATGCCCTATCATCTCATTGCTAATGTGATGCGATAACATGAAGATGACTCTCTTATCTCTCTCATTCCACTCAAAGAGAATTGACACTAGATTGGGTACAATCTCCCCCACATACTCTGATGGACGAGTCTATTAGAGCATGTGTATTTATAGGTATTTTTCATTACTTCATGAATAGAAGCTACATGAGGGCGGCACTTCAAAAAGCATTCATTTATGAAAATTTTCTTTATTTACAAAATCATCACTTTGTAAAGTGATCTATTATTATTTATTTACAAAGATCTACTACTTTTACAAAAACATCGCTTTCTAAAGTGATCTATTATTTTTACAAAAATATCTCAAATAATATCTTCTAAATATCTTCAAAAATATCTAAATAAGTCACGTGCATTCACAACTTCATGAATCTTCACCTACTAAGTCAAAACTCAAGTCATGTTAAAATTCTCAAAACATTAAAATCCATATAACATTCCATTATTCTATAAAGTATAACATGCCTCCAATTTGACAAGCAACTGAACTTAGTTGAGAATAATAAAATAGACATGGATGGCGAGTCACATGTCCCAACATTGAACAATCATAAGCATGTTCCATGTAAAAACACATGCATGGAATTTGAAAATTGGAATTTAATGTGATTCTGAATGATATGCAGAAGTCAAATGATCAAAACGTGGAGTTAGTGATGTCTTATGAATTCATTGAGATTCTTCAAGTGATTAATTTTTATATTTAACTAAATATCTATGAGATTGATTATGTGTATGTGTAGTAGTGGCATCATAATCAAGTATTTTATCTGGAATTAAATATTCAGCTTCCTCTTCTAGCAAAGGAGGATCATCTAAAATAGGAATGAGTTTTAGAGTTCCTTTAAATGATTTTAATAAACATATATGAAAAAAATTATGTATATTCCAATGAGAAGATATGTCTAATCTAAAAGCATTCTCATTAATTTTCCGAATAATACAAAAAGATCCATAATAACATGGTGTAAGTTTAACCTTAGGATGTTTTGAAACATTTTTCAAACTTCTCTTAATCATTCATAACCATACAAAGTCATTTTCATTAAACAATTTAGCTACTCGTTTTATTAACATTATTCATGTAACATGCTTGACTCTTTTTAATGTGCTCATGAACCTCATGAAGTGTAGAATATGATTTTTAGTGGGGGAATGAAATACGCATGTTTAATTAATCTATCAAGAATTGTCCAAATCATATCATTATGAGATGAAGTTGTAGGAAGGCTAGTAATAAAATCCAAAGAAATTTGTTCCTATGGTCTATTAGGTATGGGAAGTGGCATTAATAATCCAAATGGTTTACCATGATTTCTTTTCATAGTTTGCCACACAATGCAATGGGAAACATATTGTGCAATTTCTTTTTCCATATTTGGCCAAAAGAAAAATTCTTTACATGTAGAAATAGTACTTTGTATGCCCATATGACCCATCTATGGTGGTTCATGCATCTCTTTCATAAAAAATTCTTTAAAATCTTTTGTGATGCAGTACTTTTCTTGGAAATACAAGAACCCATTATAAAATTTGTAGTGATCCTCACTAAATGGTGTAGAATTATTGAAAGCATTCCATGTTTGTGAAAAATACATATCAGATGCATAAGTAAGAACCATATTATGAAATGAATGAATACGAACAACAAAAATATTAGTGAGTGAAATAGTATTTGTTTCTGGGGATGGGAAGTGACTAAGGGCATCAACTACAACATTAGCTTTGCGAAGTTGATATTGAATCGTAGGCTGAAAAATTTGTATGAATGAAGCCCATTTAATGTGTCTATCTGAAATCAATGGTTGATTTAATAAATGCTTAATAGCCTGCTGGTGTGTTTTGATTAGAACTTGAAAACTCATAAGGTAATGTTTCCAAATTTTTAAAGCATGCACAACAACTAAAAGTTCCTTATCATATGTACTATAATTCTTTTCAAAAGGTTTAAGTTTCCTACTTTCAAATGCCATGGGATGATCATATTGCATTAATAGAACACCTATACCTAAACCACTAGCATCTGTAAGTACATGGAAATGTTTTTCAAAATCTCGTAATTACAAAACAAGTTGACAAGAAAGTGAATGTTTGAGTTTTTCAAAAGATTGCTTTTGTGCTAATCCCCATGCAAATTTTATATTTTCTTCAATAATAATGTAAGTGGAAGTGCTAAATAAGAAAATCCTTTTACAAAATTTCTAGAAAAACTAGCTAATCCTAGAAAAGATCATACATCATTCTTAGATTTAGGTACATGAGATTCATCAATTTATTTTCTTTGGATCTACTTGAACGCCTTGACTAGAAATGATATGGCCTAAATACTCTAATTCTTTTTGAAAGAAATATCTCCTTTCAACATTGACATAAATTTTGTTTTTGCATAACAAATTAAAGACAATTGCTAAATGATTTTCATGTTCACTATCATAATCACTATAGACAAGTATATCATCCAAGTATCCAACTATCTACCTACCTACCTTCCTTCCTACCTACTTACCTACCTTCTTACCTACCTACCTTCCTTCCTACCTACCTACCTACCTTCCTACCTACCTACCTACCTACCTACCTACCTACCTATCTATCTATCTACCTATCTATCTATCTATCTATCTGTCTGTCTGTCTGTCTGTCTGTCTGTCTGTCTGTATGTCTGTCTATCTATCTATCTATCTATCTATCTATCTATCTATCTATCTATCTATCTATCTATCTATCTATCTATCTATCTATCTATCTATCTATCTATCTATCTATCTATCTTGTTGGTGCATACCAATCACCAATTGAAGGCTTGGAAGATCAAATGATGAAGGAAGAATCAATTTCTAAAGAGTGGAAGAAGATTACATTCAGAGGACAAGAGAAGTGTACACATATGTACATTAGCATAGTCATAGATGACTTAGATCATTTTGTTCAGTGAGAATTATGTACAAATTATCTATAAATACCTGAGAAAAGTCGGGGCATGTATGAGAGCATATGTGACAATAGTCAGATGTCAATAATGAGGGAGATAGAAGCCATGAGATAGAGGAAAGTGAATTGGAGTTAGCTCTCATCACTCAGTTGTATTTTTCTCTGAGTAAATGAAAAGTTTTGCGCCCGATGTTTCTGTGTGTTCTCCTTCTACAGTAGATCAATTGTGGAATGCTTTTGTACAAGTCTAAGTTGAGAGTTGCTTGACCTCTGTGCAAAGTTTCAGCTTCCAATTGTAATCAGGCTGAGTGAATTAAGTGTAGGAACATTCATATGTGAAGCATGTTCACTAGTTCCTAAAACAGGCGCAGATTTCGAAGTCAATGTTTTGGTCATTTCTCCTAGCACAGTTTTAAAGTTTTGCATGAGTGAGGGCTTAATCTTTAAGTTGGAAGATAAGCTACTTATGTCTAGAAGCATTTTGTAAAACGGGTTCTATTCAAGGAGAACCAAGTCTTAAAAGTTACAGGTGTAAAGTCGACTGTTCTGAGTAACAGTTTCTGACATAGGTAACTTGTGAAATCAATTTCTCAAGTTATACTTAATCTTTTGAAGAGATTCAACTTGGAATAGATGCGCAATCTCCAGGAGATACTTCGTACAAAGTTTCATCAAAAACTTTACACGTTTGATAGGTCAATGTGGAAAAATAGTGCAGCAGACTTTTCTGTGTTTCATCTTCTTCACAGATTTGTTAATCTTTTGGTAATTAGCAATTGATCCTCTAAATTAGTGGAGTGTTTGACTTATTCTTGGTATAGAGGTGTTCTAATCACAAGAATAAGTTGTTCTTTGGAGATTAACATTCTCCATCAGTGGTATCAGAGCCGGAGACATCAATTTGAAGAAAGAAGGATCCCGACTGCTGCAGATTCAAGAAATTCAACACTTGAAGGACTAAGAAGTGAAAGCTTGGAGTCAAAGCTTGAGGAGAAGACTATTTGACATCAAGAAAGGCAAAAGGAGTCCAATTCGAAGTAAAGGTACATACATTGTTTGTAAAGCTTGAAGTTTTCAATACACAGGTGGACACAAGATGGGAGAAAGCTTGCAGATTGATAAGCTAGATAGGGAGAACTATCCAGCATGGTCCATGAGGATGGAAGCACACCTCATGAGCAAAGACCTTATATCATTTATTACAGGAGATGAAGAAAAACCAGAGTTTGCAGATCCAAGTATTCCTACTAGGGAAGAACTTGCAATGTTGAAGACTTGGATGAGAAAAGATGCTCAAGCAAGGAGTATCATCTACATGGCTGTGAATGATTACCTTTTACCTCACATCAGAGGTTTGGAAAGTGCCACAGATGTTTGGAATGCCTTGGAAGAGCATTTCCAAAATACAACTAAGTCAAGGAAGTCCTCACTATGGGCTGAGTTCACAACCTTCAAGAAGAAGAGCTCACAATCAATTTCAGATTATGTGGCAAAGATGAAAGATATTGCAGATAGCTTGGGAGCAGTGGATGAAGACATTGAAGAGGAAAAGTTGGTAAGACAAATACTTACAGGTTTGAGAGGAGATGAGAAGTGGAAGCCTTTTATATTGTCTATAGAGTTGTCACTTGATCACTTTACTCCTGACCTTAATCAATTGCTAGGACATATGCTAACCTTTGAGCAGGATCTTAAAGGAGACAATGATAGAAGTACAAGTCAAGCTATGTACTCCAAGGACAAGAAAAAGAATGGCAAGGGAAAGCAATCAAATGATGATGAAGGGAATTCAAATCAAGCTAACTTCACAAAAGGGAAGACAAATTTCAGAGGTAAAGGAAGAGGAGGTAAGAACAAAGATAATGCTAAAGCTTGTTGGATTTGTGGCAGAACAAATCATTTGGCAAATGATTGTTGGTATAATAATCAAAATGGAGGATACAACAATCAGAATTATAGTCAAAGAGGTAGAGGAGGCAGAAACCAAAGAGGCAATTTCAGAGGAAGAGGTGGTAGGACATCATATGGTAGAGGAGGTGGAAGAAACTTCCAATCTCAGTCCTACAACAATAATTATTACAATTATGCATCAGATCAGAAGGATGACATGACTCTTATCTTGAATGCAACTCATGAATCAATGGGAGAAGATCGAAGAGTGTTTTATATTGACTCAGGGTGCAGTAACCATCTGAGTGGGAATCTATCTTTGATGACTGATATGGAAGCAAGGGTGAATGGACATACAGTTCAAACAGGTGACAATACCAAACATAAAGTGGAGAGCATTGGATCAGTGAAGACAAAGAGTGGAAGTACACTTCTGAGCAAGGTACTTTATGTTCCTACTATTCCTAAAAATTTGATAAGTGTAGGGCAAATTGTGGGAGAAAGGATATGAGGTAAGATTCACAAATGATGGTGTTTATGTACAAGATCCAAATCAGGGATATAGAAACATAATTGCAGGTAAAAAGGAAGGAAGATTGTTTACTCTCAAAGTCCAAGGTAATGTGGGACATGCATTATTTACCTATGGAAGTCAAAAGGTATCTGAATTAGACCTATGGCATAAAAGGCTAGGTCATTTCAATGAGAGAGCTATAAAGGAGATGTCAAAGAATCAGGTGGTGCTTGGATTGCCAAATATTGAAGGGCAACATATGGTGTACAAGTGTGAAGCTTGTCAATTAGGTAAAGCACATAAAAGTTCTTATAACAAATCAGGGTACAAGTATTCAAACATGCTTGAATTGGTTCATACAGATGTATGGGGTCCCTCAAGGGACTATAGCATAAATGGATCCAGATATTATGTGTTGTTTGTTGATGATGCAACCAGGTGGATTACTTTGTATGTAATCAAGGATAAATCAGAAGTTTTCAAGACATTCAAACATTTTCATGTCTATGCAGAAAGGATCACAGGACAAAAGCTAAAGAGGTTAAGATCAGATGGAGGGGGAGAGTATTTCTCAAAAGAGTTTGATGATATTTGTGGAATGCAGGTATCAAAAGAGAAGTGACTTGCAGGTACTCCCCCTCAACAAAATGGAAGTAGCAGAAAGGAGGAATAGGACTCTTGTAGAGTTTGCAAGAGCCATGATGAAGGAAAAGAATTGTCCAAATTACTTATGGGCAGAAGCTATTAACACTGCAACATACCTTGTGAATAGGTTGCCTTGCAAAGCTTTGGATGGAGGAACCCCTTATGAAGCATGGTGGGGTAAGAAGCCTAGTCTTGATCATTGCAAAGTATTTGGATGTATTGCATATGCTTATGTTCCTTCACAATTAAGACATAAGCTAGAACCAAAAGCAGAGAAGTATGTGTTTATTGGATATGATGATAGACAAATGGGTTACAGGTTAGTGGAGTCCATCCACAAAGCAATTTCTTGTTCTAAAGATGTAACATTTGATGAGCAAAATGTGTGGTATA
>MU263266.1:0-46280 GCA_020310875.1 Ceratopteris richardii
CAATAAGGGAGCCAAGTGAAGAAGTTCAAGTGTCTGAGAAGTCCCCTACTTCTCCCAAATCTACCTTTTTACTTTATCTCTGAAAAGGAGTTTATCCCTCTATTTTACATTCAGAACTTTTCAATCTTAGGGAGGACTACTGCCTTGCAGCTATAGCTGAGTCAGAAGAAGTTGCAAGGAGATTCATCAATAAGCTAGGAGAAAGAAAACAAGAATTTTTGCATCTTGATTTGGATTTGTCAAATGAAGATTCAAAGATTCATCACAAGCTCTTTCAAATGCTTTGAGAAGCTATCTCAGAGAATCCAAAACTTGTTGATGAAGAATTTGATGAGCATCAGAAGCAACTTGGAATATACTCGTTTGGGCGTGGCTACTCATTCTTGGATGTTGTTGAGGACAAAGGAACAATATGTATTGACTCAAAAGAGCTCATTGAGGAAGATGAGGTCAAGGTATGTTGTTTAATATATTCTCATGAATTTTAGGGTTATGAATGAGATGCGACCGATGCAATAGCTTGTATCGGTTTTGTCCAAGATCTCCATTTATAAAGTGAGAAATCGACACGACGATGCAAGCGATAAGGCCCATCGATATTTTCCGTTGGGCCTTATCGCTTGCATCGGTAGTTTTGGACCTGAAGAGGAAGATGAGGTCAAGGTATATATTTAATATATTGTAATGAGTTTTAAGCTTAGGAAATGAGATGCGATTGATGCAACATCTTTAGTATGTATCGGTTTTCTCCAAGATCTCCATTTAAAGTGTGAGAAATCTTCAGGACCGATGCAAGCGATAAGGCCCATGGTATATTTTCCGATGTGCCTTATCGCTTGCATGGGTCGTGTTTGGACTTGAGGAAGATGACGTCAAGGTATATAGTTAAATATATTCTCACGAATTTTAGGCTTAGGAAATGAGATGAGACCGATGCAACATCTTTAGCTTGTATCGGTTTTGTCCAAGATCTCCATTTGAAGTGTGAGAAATCAATCACGACCGATGCAAGCGATAAGGCCCTCGATATTTTCCGTTGGGCCTTATCGCTTGTATCGATCGTGTCTAGGTTTGCATGCAACATTGATAATAGACATCTGGCTTTGTAAGAATTCACCTTCTTCAGCAAATATAACATGTTTTCTAGGTAGTTTGCAAAGAGATATTGATAACGACCGATGCAAGCGATAAGACCATCTAAATTTCTCTAAAGACCCTAATCCCTTGCATCAGTGAGGTCTCTTGCTTTTTTTCTAATTGTTTCAAGTTACTTTTCATGACTCCTTAAGTGTGCTTGCACTTCATCTGACCTTGTTTTTCATTTTTACCAGTTAACTATATTGGATGAAGACAACTACCTTGGCAGGGGCAAGGGAACAGAAAAACCATAAAAGAGAAAGGAAAAGCAAAGGTGGATATTCATTCAATTATCCACTATCTTCCAAACTTGAACCTAGACACTTTTTTGTGTTATTCACAAGCACTATAGTGAGGAGCCAGATTTTGCATTGTTCTCCTTGAGGACTCTATCAAAATACATGGGTTTTACTCCAATACCCTTTAATGCTTTCAGAGTTTTGCTGCTTGAAAGAGAAGCTGCATTCAAAATTTTTGTATATGCCCCAAGACTCAATGCTTCAAGGGCAAGGTACTTTCTTTGTTATTCAAGCTATGCAATGGCTGCAGGGGTGTCAAATTTAAAAAGCATTGTTGGATACAAAGAAAAGAGTTCCTCAGATATAGAGGTGATTTTCGAGAGCCAAGCTCTTTAAAGAAACTCAAGGAATGACTCCATTTTTTCAAATTCTATTACTCATCAAATCTACATATACAAAAATTGCCCAATGTGATATAAGACATTGCAATTTTTTTTGGTGTAACCTGATCCATGTCCTAATATTATTGTTATTGATCCATGATCTATTCTCTGGTCAAAGTCATCTGATGGTTATAGACATATTTCTTTTCAAAGCTTAATACATCATGAAATGTACATATATGACTTTGAAAAGAAATAAAAGACATTGCAATATTAAAGCTCTATTTGAAATGTAGTCTTTTTCATTTTGTGATATTGATACATGATGATTTTGTCTGATGATAGTCATATTCTTCTGATTATATTTGGCATGAGGTACTTTGTAATTGTCTTCTAAAGGACCAATCAAAAAGCTCTTTGAAGGCATTGCTCTTCGTTACTCCTCCTCCTTTCCTTGTGCACCTAAAGAAGCTTGTTCTTGCTTGATAATGAGATTTTTCCATGCCTTGGGTGTTCCATATGGCAAGTGGTTCTTTTTCTGCAAAGAATGCACCATGCACAAGAAGAATATGCTAGAGAGCAGAAGACTCATCAGATCTTTATTTCAATAGAAATAAATAAATTAAAAATATCTTTGGAACTCACCAAGTAGTATGTTATGTCTTTGGCACCCCATGCCTCTATGATGGTTTCTATAGCTCTGTGGTCGCCTTTCTGAAATCTGTCACATAAGTCTTTGATGTTACCTGCTACCTCATGATCCTAAAAAAATTATCTGGTTTGACCACACCTCCATTCTCTTTTTTGCTATTTCTAGTTTGCTTTCTACATTAGTCGTGACCTCACAAAATTTTTTCCAACAATTCCACATGGCATTTAGTTGCTTGTCATCAGGATTGTTGAAGAATCTCCTTGCTTTTGCACCTCCCATTGAGACATCCTGTAGTACATCACCTGTATTTTGTGAAAGCTTTGGATCTTTTCTTAGATGAACATCACCACCATGAAATCCCATTTCTTAAAGAAGACATTCACTTTTTTAATGCACTCATCTACAAGAGTTGTAGGCTTGATAGAATATGCATGATCCAAGTGAAGATGGACCAACCTGTCAATGATTCTTAACTTTGCATGTTGTGTGCATATGTGTACATTTGTCAATGCTATTGGAAGTATGGGATCCCAAATCATTGAAGAAGATGAGTAGTTATGAAGAATAACATTTCGTCTGGAAGGAGCCTCTTCAGCCTCAGCTCTAGCAATCCATCCATTTGTGCCTAGGCTTTGCATGCAGTACAAGCAAGGGTACTTAGAATTGTGCTCCCCCACTTATACCAAACTGCATTTGAGCGTCTTTAGGGTCTCCACTCAATGCCACTCAACTTGAAAGTTCTCGTAGTCTTTGACATTCAACAATTCTCCTGCATGATGCCTTTGGATAACATTTGGAATGTTTCTCTGTGAGAATAACCATTTAAGTGTTTTATGGCTCTCAGATGGAACTTGAGCACAGCCAACGCCCACCATAACTCCATTTCTGATTGTACTTTGAGAGATGGAGTATCCAATTTCCCAAGGCTATAGTCCAAAGCTTTGTTCATCAGTGAAATACCATTTCTCTCCATCTTTTGATGTTTTTTAAGCTCAGCTTCATCAAGTTTGATTACAAATTTCAACAGACCAGAACATTCATGTTCTTTTATATTATAGAACGAAACCATGTATGTTTGAAGTTTTATAATATCTATCCATACGTTGTTAAATGCATTGTAAGTGAAATGTAACTTTTGTTTTCCTACTTCGTAAGGCATGTTACTGTGAATATGTTTATATTCACCAAATACTGATGTGATCTTTTTATTCAAGCAGAGTCGAAACTTTCCTACATGATGGGGTTTAGGCAATCCAAAACTTTTAACTTTGTTAAATTTCAAAAAATCACACCAAACTTTTGAGATTGCTCTACAACCTTTCCTACTCACTCCGAAGCTATCACAAATCTTGTAAATTTGAGATGGTTCTAGTAACAGATTCATTTCTGTCATGAGTTTTTGGAGAACAAAGCGTTTCAAGCATGTATTTTCATTCAATTCAATAGTCTTAAAACATCATTTTGACTCATAATCTCATTACAGAAATGTACGTGCTCAAAACTACTCAACATATTGAAACCTAGCACATTTGTCACATGATCTCTTACAATTTTCATTTATTTCTTTTTCTGGCCAGATTTTTCAGTCAAATCTAAAAAAGGTTTTACTTGTTTTGACCGCATTCTCAAACCTATAGGGGTTTCTTTTATCTTTTTTAAAAGACTCAAACTGAGAAGATAAAGTAGATAATTTGCTTTCTAGCTCCCACATATGTAAATCCTTCTGATGTAGTGTGCTTTGTAGATAGTTTATGTATTGTACATAATTCCTTGAAATATCCTAGAGCCTTGAACAATAGCCTCATAAACCATCCTCACCATCTCCTACAAATCTAATCAAATCATGAAGATTATGAAAAGGGGGATACCTTCCAGTTTATGGATCAATTGGATAAACAGATCCATCTGTCCATATGTCGATATGTTTCTTGCCTTCCTTTCGCAATCCATCCACTTCAGGAGGATGAAGAGCCCTTCGAAATACTTTTGTTGTCGTCGCATACTCTTGACTAACTGCAATGTTGATATGGAACTTTTCACAATGATTGTGATTGTTTGAAAGTTCAACGAGAGTATTTGGGTTGAGGTTCTCCATGGTCTGCTATGAAAAGTGATTGACAAGTGTCTTAAATGACGTGAAAGAGAGAAAAATGCCTGCTATGAAAAGTAGAGTAAAAAAACATAAAACGTCAGCAGCACACATTATATAGGTCCGTGAACAAGAGAAAAAATCAAATTTTGATCAACGCCCAATGAGCACAAACCTCAAGGCATAAGATATCACACAAACTTTTCATGATTATCACATGAGTTTCTCTCTCTTCAAAATTTACATAAGATACATTTTAACTGAACTTACAAGGAATTTCTTAAAGGATTTGACAACTTTAATCTAGATTAAGCACAACTAATTGAAATCCTTACACGGCCCTTTTTGGGCCGTTTTTTTTCCCTAATGATTACACCCAAAATTGTTTGTTGCCCTATAAATCTTCCTTTAGGTACTCCACTTATCCATGATAGACAACTAATATCTTATTTTAAACCTCTAATAGTCTACTTTTATTTAAAGATAGAATCTTTTCATGATTGTATCTCCTACCTATTCTTGTTTGGATCTCCTACCTATCTATGATACATTCAGCTTCTAAAGGTGTGTTTGTGAAAGGGTGCAAACTAGAGTGGTTTAGTTGTGAGGGCCCATGAATTTTGTGCTCCAAACACCACTATTAGTTTACACATTGTTTTTGAACCCTCATGTAATTTTCCACATTTTTTCATCTAATATGTGGAGAAATAGTACGTTGTAACTTTTTAGGTAGAGAACTTTAAGTGTTCAAACCTAATATTAGTACCTACTATTCATCCTTTTCACATGACATGAATTAGTATCTCTGGAAGGATTAATCTATTCATGAGATCTATCGAGTACAATCTTACTTCAAAAGATTTGTGGCTCGTTTTATTCATTTTCCATGACATGAACGAGTATCTATTGTCTACTGCAATGGTGAGATTTTCCAATTTGACAAAGATCCAATCAGACAAATGGAGAAAGATTCAACATCACATGTATCGAAAAGACACTTAGGGGGTTTGACTGTCTGAGAGAGAGGCAAAGAGAAACATAGCGGGTCTCATTATCAAAGAGAGACATAGCAGGTTAGATGAATCTATGACTTCATTAGCAAAATTAGTAGTTCTATCATCGATTATCTCAATGGGGAGGCCAAATCTTGTATATGTGCTCAAATAAAACTTTGAAAATGGTTGAGCATTAGTTTTTATGGTAGTGAATGCCTCTAGCCATTTGGTGAGATAATCTCTTGCTATTATGATTTCAACATGAGATCCTTTGGTAGGTGGGCTAATTGAACCAATAAAGTCTATCCCCATTTAGCAATTACACATCCTACCATCATAGATCATAAAGATATCTGATCCAAATTGAATTGGTACTTATATCTTTTGAAATTACCAAGCTACTATAATCACAAGGTCTCAACCTTTCAAGAACGGTAGAAGAGAGAAAAACTTGCACAAGATAGAGAAAATATGATAGAATAGAATAGACAACATGTGATACAGAAGGAGAGAGAATTTTGTATCATACATGTGAATCGGATACAATAGCTTACGTAAAATATCTTAATGGCAAATCCTCAACCTCCTACCCATCCTTTGGCAATCTCAACCTCATTCACACTCACACTCTCAATCACTCTCACTCAAAATCTCATTCTCAATTACAATTACAAGTAAAATATCTGATTTGTAGCCTCCTCTTGCAGGATGCAGTGGTCTCTCAAAATAGAGTTGATTGTCACTGATGAAGGAAGTGCATGATCCACCAAATCTATAGAGTTGATGTCTTTGAGTGGTGCATGTAGAACTTTCATAAAAAGCATGAGCTTTAGTGGTATCTTTCTTTCTTTAGTGACATGTGTCAAAAGTAGAAGAAAAAGCAACAAAAAAATATATACATTGGCGATAAGAACATGCATGAGAACACATGCACCAAAATTAGGAATTTGATAATATAAAAAAAAAGTCATCTTTTTAATTTTTTTGAAGTGTTGAAAAAGTTGACACTTTTTGGTCCCTAAAACTAAAAATAGGAGCGGGATTTCAAAATTCTTGTGAGAGGAAAAAATATTGAGTTCTTTAATATGCCTAGAATAAGGTACCAAAAGCATGAATCATAAATTTTTCAAAGATACTTCTTTATTCTACTATTTCTAACCTACCTTTCTCTCACACAACATTCTTTATTATTTTTTCCATTTTCATGTTTAATTTTCAACTAGAAGACATGATGTAGATAAGTTTTAGAGAGACAATATAAACATGTCATTTCCAAATTTGATTTATATGCATAAAATGACCTTAACATTCATTCAAGACATTACCTAAACAATGTACAACAAAAATTTGAAACTAAATTATATCAACATTATTTGGCTTATAACAGACACCTACTCATGATTGTCAATGCATTCATGTGAAAGGTCGGCCACCACAAACCAATCAATATGATCATTTCAATTGTCCAATCTAGAGAGAAATATCTACTTGCAACACTTGAGTGCGTGGTTTCTAATAGTGGCAAGTAATAATCTTCAGGTACACAAAGGCATATGAAGCTATCATTTCCTTGCTTGTATAACATATTATAGATAAGAGCATAGTCTCGACTCTCTTCTTGTAAAGATATTTATTTTGGTTGAGAATCCATCATGGACTCTCTTCTTTAATAATGGACACTTGATTATAGGTTGAGAATCCATCATGGTTAATGCAAACTCTAAATTGTTTATTGCCCTATAAATCTTCATTTAGGTACTCCACTTATCCATGATAGACAACTAATATCTTATTTTAAACCTCTAATAGTCTACTTTTATTTAAAGATAGAATCTTTTCATGATTGTATCTCCTACCTATTCTTGTTTGGATCTCCTACCTATCTATGATACATTCAGCTTCTAAAGGTGTGTTTGTGAAAGGGTGCAAACTAGAGTGGTTTAGTTGTGAGGGCCCATGAATTTTGTGCTCCAAACACCACTATTAGTTTACACATTGTTTTTGAACCCTCATGTAATTTTCCACATTTTTTCATCTAATATGTGGAGAAATAGTACGTTGTAACTTTTTAGGTAGAGAACTTTAAGTGTTCAAACCTAATATTAGTACCTACTATTCATACTTTTCACATGACATGAATTAGTATCTCTGGAAGGATTAATCTATTCATGAGATCTATCGAGTACAATCTTACTTCAAAAGATTTGTGGCTCGTTTTATTCATTTTCCATGACATGAACGAGTATCTATTGTCTACTGCAATGGTGAGATTTTCCAATTTGACAAAGATCCAATCATACAAATGGAGAAAGATTCAACATCACATGTATCGAAAAGACACTTAGGGGGTTTGACTGTCTGAGAGAGAGGCAGAGAGAAACATAGCGGGTCTCATCGTCAAAGAGAGACATAGCAGGTTAGATGAATCTATGACTTCATTAGCAAAATTAGTAGTTCTATCATCGATTATCTCAATGGGGAGGCCAAATCTTGTATATGTGCTCAAATAAAACTTTGAAAATGGTTGAGCATTAGTTTTTATGGTAGTGAATGCCTCTAGCCATTTGGTGAGATAATCTCTTGCTATTATGATTTCAACATGAGATCCTTTGGTAGGTGGGCTAATTGAACCAATAAAGTCTATCCCCATTTAGCAATTACACATCCTACCATCATAGATCATAAAGATATCTGATCCCAATTGAACTGGTACTTATATCTTTCGAAATTACCAAGCTACTATAATCACAAGGTCTCAACCTTTCAAGAACGGTAGAAGAGAGAAAAACTTGCACAAGATAGAGAAAATATGATAGAATAGAATAGACAACATGTGATACAAAAGGAGAGAGAATTTTGTATTATACATGTGAATCGGATACAATAGCTTACGTAAAATATCTTAATGGCAAATCCTCAACCTCCTACCCATCCTTTGGCAATCTCAACCTCATTCACACTCACACTCTCAATCACTCTCACTCAAAATCTCATTCTCAATTACAATTACAAGTAAAATATCTGATTTGTAGCCTCCTCTTGCAGGATGCACTGGTCTCTCAAAATAGAGTTGATTGTCACTGATGAAGGAAGTGCATGATCCACCAAATCTATAGAGTTGATGTCTTTGAGTGGTGCATGTAGAACTTTCATAAAAAGCATGAGCTTTAGTGGTATCTTTCTTTCTTTAGTGACATGTGTCAAAAGTAGAAGAAAAAGCAACAAAAAAATATATACATTGGCGATAAGAACATGCATGAGAACACATGCACCAAAATTAGGAATTTGATAATATAAAAAAAACAGTCATCTTTTTAATTTTTTTGAAGTGTTGAAAAAGTTGACACTTTTTGGTCCCTAAAACTAAAAATAGGAGCGGGATTTCAAAATTCTTGTGAGAGGAAAAAATATTGAGTTCTTTAATATGCCTAGAATAAGGTACCAAAAGCATGAATCATAAATTTTTCAAAGATACATCTTTATTCTACTATTTCTAACCTACCTTTCTCTCACACAACATTCTTTATTATTTTTCCATTTTCATGTTTAAATTTCAACTAGAAGACATGATGTAGATAAGTTTTAGAGAGACAATATAAACATGTCATTTCCAAATTTGATTTATATGCATAAAATGACCTTAACATTCATTCAAGACATTACCTAAACAATGTACAACAAAAATTTGAAACTAAATTATATCAACATTATTTGGCTTATAACAGACACCTACTCATGATTGTCAATGCATTCATGTGAAAGGTCGGCCACCACAAACCAATCAATATGATCATTTGAATTGTCCAATCTAGAGAGAAATATCTACTTGCAACACTTGAGTGCGTGGTTTCTAATAGTGGCAAGTAATAATCTTCAGGTACACAAAGGCATATGAAGCTATCATTTCCTTGCTTGTATAACATATTATAGATAAGAGCATAGTCTCGACTCTCTTCTTGTAAAGATATTTATTTTGGTATGGTCATATCTATAGGATAAATGCCATATTTTAAAAATTCTCTATGTTCTTCCTCCATGATGAGCATGCAAAAACATAATATTAAGTAGCATACCCAATGGTTGATATTATTTGAGAAGTAGAATAAGCACTAAGATAGTGATGTACTGTTCCTTTTGTGTCCCATTCTATTGCAAAGGTTTCCTCTTTAATAATGGACACTTGATTATAGGTTGAGAATCCATCATGGTTAATGCAAACTCTAAATTCGCCAATCTTTTTTAGAACAACCACTAGAGGTGAGACTCATTCTTTATGTTTGATTTCAAAAATGATATTGAGTGCTACATTATTATCAATTTCTTCTTTGATTTTGGTTGAGTAACTCTCTTGATATATGTATGGTCTCTATTTAAATGGTCAAGCATCTAGTGCTGTTGGTATTGCATGTGCATAGATTTATAAGTAGACCCACCCCTTTGAATTTCATATAAGTCAAAGTGAAGATAACCTAGTACTCTCATAAGAGGTTGATGAGATCTTCTTCCTTGGATACATGGTGTTTGATATGTTAAAGCATCTTTTTTTTTCATTTTCTTTTAACATGATGACCACTTTATTTGTGTCTTATTTATTGTCATAAATTTCTCCCATCTTTCTTCCACATTTAGGTATTATAGAAATGATTTTACATTCCCTGATTTGATATTTCTTGAAATTTCTTTAGAACTTTGAATCCTACTATTTACATCCACTTAATGGTAGAAGAACTAGCTCATTCAATTGTCGTTTTATGTCATAGACCCTGATTCACTCATCCATGTTGGAAGAATCACTTAGGACCTCCATGACATTCTACTAATCTACTTCATTATCATAGGTCCCATCCATATAGAGACTAGGGTAGCCACTAATGGTTGATCCTCCATTGCCTAGTCAGTGGGATATCACTTCACAAGGTAGTATCATACTACATATGGGGACTAGGTCCATGAGATCCACAAAGTCCATTCACATAAATCCAACTTATAGTGATCTCCATCACAATGATGAATCAAAGTTTTCTCATTTGTAGCTACTTCAATGGCTCCCAAAATATGTGGCCAATCGAAAGGATCAAAGTCATTCTCTCTTAGATTGAAGGGGGATATATATTTCAAGCCCTCAATTAATCATTCAGAAGGTTAACTTGGTGTTGTGTTTCCTACTTGACATAGCCAAAGACTTGTATATTTTGTGTATCCAGGATGACTAACTCAAAAAAATAGTCTTTACAGAGCTTTTTCCTTGTCATTGTGTATTACATGCCATTTGAAAGGTGGCACATCTTTGTATGATTATTTTGTAGGTTGATCTTGATAGTTGTGTTATTATGTTATTATGTTCTACACACCAAAGCCCTTCAGTACTATCCATTTTTACTACAGAAGGTAACTTCCCTCATTTATAACTATAAAAGTGCCTTTGCCTGGACCTACAAAGGCCTATCAGGCATTCCAAAAGAGTTTGGACCAAGGAAAAAAAATAAGATCACATCCTTAACTTGAAAGTATATAAATATGGGCTAAATTCTATAAGTAGACCATCTTATTAATATATAACCGTTGGCGAATGTTTTATGAAAACTTCCATTTGAACTATAGAAATTTAGGCGAATCTTTGTAATATCAAAAATAGTAAATAATGTAACAACAAAAGTTTGTAGTAAATTTAGATGTCATTCTACAATCCTCAAAACGTTTCTCAAAACTCCTAGCTTGCGCTAATTCACTCTCATCTCACAACTCACAATCACACTACCACACACTCACACTTAGTGTCACTCATTACCACCCACACTATTAAACTCTACCTCTCGCTTTCTCTCACTCACACACACAAACCCTCACTCCATCATTTATAGATACACTCAATGGCACTCCCTTGCTATCCCTCACACTAAGTCAAACAAACTCACGCAACTCACAACTTAAAACTCATATACACAACTCATGCACTTAGCTCGCATTGTGGCCCTCATAGAGAATAAGCTCACATTCTCGTTATCTTTTAATCTCCTTGTACACATTCTGATTTCTCTCATACTTTCACTCACTGTTGATGAATTTTCCACTCACAACCACTATATCAGAGACTGAATTTCATAGCCTCACAAGCTTGCACTCACATCTGCCCCAAATCATAGTCACTCACACACGCACCGACTTCCTTCACTCTCACATTTATAACCACTCATTCACTCATGGCTGGTAACATGCTTATAGCCTTGCACACTCAGCCACTTGCTCACAACTAATTCACTTACCTCACATGTTAGAATAAATTTTCGGATTCTAAATTAATGCATATCAGGAATCTCCTTGCAAGGTTATATAGCCCATACATATTGGAATGCAAAAGCACCACAAGGTAAATTAGAGAGCATATTGTACTACTTTGATTTTTTAGTAGGCTCTTGTTAACAGAAAGCTAGATAGCAGAAGATACCCCAAACATTGATGAATGCAACATATTCTACTAAGTACTTTAAAGTGGAAAATATTTGGTTCAAGTACTGTACAACATAGTCACACATTATGATCCAGATTTGAATAATAAATATGTACATATGCACACATCAAGCACAACAAAAACTATATTGCTTCTCTCACTTGACACTTTGCACATGGTAGATTGTACAAATGGAAAAGCTCTCTTAGCTCTCCTACATACTAGAAGTGGTCCTGTACTTTGTGTAGTGATGATAATCCACTATGTTCTAGAGCGTTGACCAATGAAAGATACACCTTCTGGAGATGACCTCACAAGATACAATTTATGCATCATCCATTTGAGTAAGCAACACCACCACAACATTTCCTATACCAATTAGGCCTCCAAATTATTCAACACAAAGTAGCAGAATCACAATGCATATATGAAAACCTACACACCTGCACATTCACCCACATATTTCATTATTAGCATATAAAAGTCTACATTTCTTACATCCTAAGTTGAAAAAAATTTGGAGAGTGTCGAAAAAATGAATTAAGACAACATGCATGAAAAATTTTCTTACATCCTGCTCTAAAATGACTTAAGACAACATGCATGAAAAACTCACAACACATTGAAGCCATATAAACAAGGCAACCCTGATGTTCCTCCTTAAGAAAAGCATGTAGTTCTACCTTGATATGTCAAACAGGGTTCTCCAATGACATATCGAATGGTAAAATCCCGATCATCACAAGTTTTAACATTTTCATAGCAAGAGCATGTTCATAACTCAAAATAACTTTCTGGAACAAAAACAAAATATTATGAATCTTCTGCGCCAATTTTTGTCTTCTCAAATGCTAGTAGAAGAGCTCTTCATACTTGTATTTCTAGCTAGATCGTGTTAAGAAGTCTGTTTCAAATGCGTGTTAAGTTAATAGCATTCCTTCAAAAGACATCGTTATTTAAACTCTCCCTAAATCATGCTGGAAAATGTATATAAGCCGACCAGATAGCATAACATCCTTTCATGTTCATAACCGAGTGAAAATATATAAATTCATCAATACTCAAGCATTTTTTTACACTGATCTATCTCATAGATTGAGGCCAATATCGAAAACATTATACTGGAACGTTGGTACTTCACAAACTTCAATTTTTATTCTAACACGTTGTGAATACGTGCAAACCAAAAAAACATCATAAGGAGACAAGAAGAAATAGATTGCGAGTACTATATGTCAATAAAGACCTACTCCCTATGTAAATCTACAAGGAAAAACAATACAAATATATGAGAGAGAGAGAGAGAGCGAAAGGAAAAGTAGACTCTCCAGAAAAAGAAAATTGAACTATAGGGACTCATGTCCTCCTGAGGCAAACACATTCCCCAAAGATCTATGCATTTTCTTGTGTTTGAACACCAAACCTTAGTATAAATTTGAAGAGAATGCAGCAACTCATAAGGACGCCAAACAAGTCGTAGCCCAACAATTTTCTGAAACAAGATCTAGATAACACAAACATATAGATAAAGCAATTAATATACACCCATGCACCAAAGAACAGCATGTTCATTCAAGTGGGCACAACCAAATCATCTTCAATGACAATAAATCATTAACATATACATAGGAGAAATAACTTATCCAATCAAATCCATCGTACAATGACCCTGCAAATGGGCATAAGCATGCGATGGAAAAGAATACATAGTTGTACACATGAACAGATTCACAGTCATCACAACATTTCCAACAACTCATTCGTGTGTGTTTATCCCACATGGAAAACATTCTCCTGAAACTAAAGTGCTATGTGTAACATCATGCACAATCAAAATACTCCCTGTAACTTTCACTACAAGGCCGATAATCTACTCCCATACTAAACTCCTCGACAATAACATCACTACAAAGACATGGCATGAGAACTACGGAAAAAAGTGCATCTTTAGACTTATATGGTTATCAAGGTAGCATCATGTGACTCTAGATGAATTTTATATGAGCTCATAATCATGTGCATCAGTATCATTGCTAGGAACACTTCTGTAAAAACTGTTATCCACAATTTTTTTGGCACAAAATGTTACGGATTCTCTCTCTCTCTCTCTCTCTCTCTCTGAAAGAACAAATTTTTGACTAATTATACGTGGTCGGAAAGAGTATTCCTGCTTCATACAAAATTGCATAAGTCCTGTGCCAATGGATGGATGGGCAGTATAGAAGTATACATGGTGGAATATAACATATTCATATATAATAAATTCACATATACACAGCACATCATGGTGCATGACCAAACTTGCACAAGGCAATGATTGTTGTTTGTCACTCGCATATGCCCAATATCTAATGTCTCTCCCAATGTCTCTACAAAACTTGTGCATGTGACACTTAATTCTCTATCTCTGCACATGCATAATACTGCATATTTTTGTTACAAAAAACAACAGAAGAACTGAGCTTTTTGGTCTTATGCTTCGGTATGTTGTAATGATAGTCGTTCGATTCACTGCCTAACTTCCATCAGCTCAGTCCATGTCACGAACTCCTACACAAACTACACAGAAATAATAACATAAATGAGAATAAGAATCAAAGGCGTGATCACGAATATGGACGAGTCTTGCAGGTCACCTTCTCTCCAAACCAAACAATGAGTTAAGTCGTGCACGTGGTTCTTGAGTATCAATGAAATGAGGCCCCTTCTCTTTGCCACATTGCAATTAGAATTACTCTCAAATGAGCATCTTCACCAGACATGGCATAACAGGTTGAATCGAGTTTTGAATTTCAACACCAAGTTCCATGCTTAGAGCCAGGCAAGGTACTAAAACACTCGGTCAAGGTTATGGTGTGAAATCTCAAGGAACGCAAAACCCTATTTGCAAGATCTCATCGATTATAACACAAATGGCCATTTTCACGGTAGAAACGTTTTTAGAAAGCATGAAGCATATCAAATGTTTAGGCACGCAAGTGCAATTGAGGAAGGCGAGTAGACAGAAAATCACATGAGCATGACTAATTTGTACACATACACACACATGCTGCATACTCGTTGGTTGGATCCTCGTGTTTATTTTGCATGTCTTAACATGCGTCATAGTACACGCCGAAAATGTGTATTGGCCTATAAGTCGTCCTTTAGGTGCTCCGTCTTTTTAATATCTTATTTTAACGCTCTAATAGTCTACTTGTTTTTGGTCTACCTTTTTTTTTTAGTGATTGTTATTTGTGAAAGGTAGGGGACAACAGCGGTTCAGGCTTTGTGAGGGCCCATCGTGGAGACACTTCAAAAGAATTCTGGCTCGTTTTCTCCATTTCCATGAGGGCCCATGCTCCTCGGTTCAGTTGTGAGGGCCCATCGTGGAGACACTTCAAAAGAATTTTGGCTCGTTTTCTCCATTTCCATGAGGGTCAGGCTTTCCAAATTTCAATCTGATTGTCCACATTCTGTAGGACAGTTGGTTGAGCTTTGGCTTCTTGAGGCGGAGGTCCAGGGTTCAAGTCCCAGGCTGGACATGTTATGGCTTATGCCTAGTTAAACCCAGTTGTAACCATGTCTCCTTCAGTTGTAACCTTGTCTAACCCCTGCTTTGTGAGATAGGGGGGTCGCGCGGGTGCTATGCCCATTCACTTGTACAGTTACAATTTAAAAGTTAAAGTCCGGGGGAGTAGGCTTAGGCTGAACCTCCATTTAAAAATAAAAATAAAAAAAAAAAAATCCAATCTGACAGAGATCGAATAGTACAAATGGAGAAAGATTCGACATCCTACGTCTCCGAAGACTTAGTTCTTTGACAGAGAGGGGGAGAGCGAGGGAGAAAGAGCGACAGAGAGGGAGAGAGAGAGATAAAGAGAGAGAAAGAGAGACCAACTTTATGATGTTAATGTGTGTCTCTGAGAGAGAGAGAGGGAGAGAGACCAAGTTTGTAATTCACCGCTGTGGAAGTAATCGGCAAGACAAAGTCAGACGCGGGAATAGTCATCTGGCGATTCTGGCGTACTCCAGCTATTTAAACAAAGGACCTGCGCTCCCAAGTCCAACATCATCAATTCCAATTTCCTTGCCTTCCCTTGTCAAGTACATACCTCTCTCTCACACACACACACATTAACATCATTCGGACTTCGAAATTGGATTTCTCGTCTCCCCATCTATCATTCAAATCCCTCTGTCCATCCTCCCTCTCATCTCTCATCCACCCATCCGTCAGGCCACATCTCTCTGCTAACCTGCGTTTTAATTTAAATCACAGTCCATGTCTCGTCCAGTCTCAAGTAGAGCTACAACCGTAAGCGCTCTGCTTATTATTACTTCCCTGTTGGCATGGAGCGCGAAAGAAGCAGAGTCTGCCGGGAGAATGAGAAGCTGGAGCATCATGCAAGATGGGACGCCCTTCCTCAAATATTACGTGCAAGCGGGACTCACGGCATCTTACCTCGGAGAACTCATTCCTCCTCTAAATTCCACGCAGAGTACTTTCGGACAGACCAAGCTCTTTGCGTTCAATGTCACGGAAGGAGAAGACGCAACATCTAGACTCCTAGGGTCCATGCGTGGCTACACAGTCCAAGCTAGTGCAACACCCGATTACCACAGTGTGGAAGTGGAGGTGCTGGAGTACAACGATGGATCCCTCAATGGTACAATCAGTCTTCAAGGCATTGTCACTGTGGGAAAAACCAACGAGATCGCAGTTGTGGGTGGCACGGGCGACTTCCGTGGTATCCGTGGCTATGCAGTCATCAGCTTCATCAGCTCAAGTGACACATTGGCTCTCTATTATCACGAGCTATTCGTTAATTGATATGATATCCTTGAGCTCAGATGACCTCCCCAATGTAACCATCCATTCTTCTGCTGCTCCTGCTGATTCTCCTTCGAGTACTGTTACGATCTCAATGTTAAAATACACACATTTGTACAATGATGAACTGCTTCATGCCACTCGTATCCCAATTTCATATTTAACGCTCCATGTCTCCGCGAGCTCTAACATTCGTTAGGAAGATATAAACCTTGTTTCGTGTAACATCGGAAGAAGAAATTAAAGGACTCCTTAAACAAGTCTCCTTTTTCTTAGACTGTCTGGATTTGCCTTGCTCTACTTTTGCGTTCTTGTATGCAGAATCGCCTTCTGTTTAGGAGACATATGCAACTTCCTGCAGCTGTCTATATTGACGTTTATTTTAATCGCCCTCTTTTCAATGTTTTTTTTTTTGTTGAGTGTATAAAAGTAAGAGCATATTCGTTTATGCCTGTAATACTACAAAATTGAAAGGTGTGTTATAAGGTCTAATTAATTTCCTCAAGTGTTAGGAGACATTTAGGACACAAAACGGTTTCATTACAAAACTGGAAGGTGTGTTAGGAGGCATTTAGGACACAAAACGGTTTCGTCTATAGTGCATTTCTTTGCTTTCCATGATTAAAGAAGTATCTTTAACCGCATAAATATAGTGCCCCATTATCTCGACATTGGAGTGTTATGGGGCACTATATGTATACGATTATTTGCTTCGTATGGCTGAAAGTTTTTTTCACCACAATCAACTTTCAAAATATATCTCCCAATCCTATGTTGGTAATGAATCACATGATGTGAATCACATTGCATTTATTTAATCAACCAGTAGAAACCATATCTTGTGTGTGACTTCCAAGATGAAGTCAGTTTTCTTCTAGGAATCATACTTTGGGTGCCATTTCAAACATGAATCCGATTTCACTAACTACTATTGCGATAGCAAAAGAAAACTAGGCCAAGTCTTCTTTGCCACGCAGATCTTCTATCCCACTAGTGCATCTCTTGCACAAGGGGGGCACACCATATATCCTATTGGCTTTGACATTAGTCTGAATACCTCTATGAAGAATTCGACACTTGAGAACATGTTTTTGATTTCTTCTCCATAAGCAGATGCCCAAGATCTAGAAATTTTCTCTACCACATAATCGAGGTAGATTTCACACACCAGTTCTTGTTGACCATTCTATAGAAGTCCAGTTTTTTATTCTAGGAGGATTCACCAGGTTGCTATTGTAAACCCAACACAGTCCTTCTAAGCAAGAAATTTCTTGGCCGTACACACACACACACAAACATATATATATATATATATATATATATATATATATATATATATATATATATATATATATATATATATATATATATATATATATATATATATATATATATATATATACATATGGAAACGCATATATAAAAATGTAAATAAATATATAAAAAAAAGAAAAATGCATGGAAAGGAAAAAATGAATAATCCAAATTATAAAAATGGATATTCAATAATTCTAGAGGAAAAAATAATAAAAATAAATAATAATAATTGATTCCCCAAGCTTTGCCATAGAAAACTTCAGATAAGAGAAAAAGTTTGAAATTATATTGTAATAAAGTAATATAAATAATTATAACCATGATTTCTAAAAACCTTTCTAAGTCAAAAAACTTACAACAAAGTTGTGAAATATTTAAGAAACCAAAAGACTCTGAGTAAATACAAAGAGAATCCCAAGGATATAGTAGAACAACATAGAGTAAGAATTTCTCCACATATCCTATTGGCTTTGACATTACTCTGAATACCTCTATGAAGAATTCGACACTTGAGAACATGTTTTTGATTTCCTCTCCATAAGCAGATGCCCAAGATCTAGAAATTTGCTCTACCACATGATCGAGATAGATTTCACACACCAGTTCTTGTTGACCATTCTATAGAAGTCCAGTTTTTGATTCTAGGAGGATTCACCAGGTTGCTATTGTAAACCCAACACAATCCTTCTAAGCAAGAAATCTCTTGGCCGTACACACACACAACACACACACACACACACACACACATATATATATATATATATATATATATATATATATATGGAAACGCATATATAAAAATGTAAATAAATATATAAAAATAAAGAAAAATGCATGGAAAGGCAAAAATGAATAATCCAAATTATAAAAATGGATATTCAATAATTCTAGAGGAAAAAATAATAAACATAAATAATAATAATTGATTCCCCAAGCTTTGCCATAGAAAACTTCAGATAAGAGAAAAAATTTGAAATTATATTGTAATAAAGTAATATAAATAAGTATAACCATGATTTCTAAAAACCTTTCTAAGTCAAAAAACTTACAACAAAGTTGTGAAATATTTAAGAAACCAAAAGACTCTGAGTAAATACAAAGAGAATCCCATGCAACTTTAATGATTGTAATAAAGTGAAAAAGGAACCTAATCCAAAAGCTCATAAAAATCTGTTAATTCTAAGAGAGATAAAGAAATACTCAAGGATCAAATCCTTCAAAACTCCTAGCAAGAGTGTTCTAGTAAGAGAAGCATGGTGGCAACATAAGGATCTTAAGGTGCCAAGATATTACTGCTCTACTAACGCTTGGACTGCTTAAGCTATTGGGTAGTGGCCGAGCAAGTGGGAGTAGTGTTTTCATCTATGTCATATCATGGGTGATAGACATATTATTCACTTAGCGACTTATAGCCTCATGGATGTCGTCCATAGGTGGTGGCATAAGATCGACCAAGAAAAGAAAGAACCCATTACATGGGAAAAATTTAAATTCGTCTTAGCCTAATTTCCTAAATTTTAATTAATAGAAAGAACAAATGTACATGTGAACGGTCCTAGCACCCATGGGACCCCCAAATCCCACAGTGTAGGGGTTGCTTAAAACTTGCTAGAAGCCATTACAAAGAAGGTTGGTAACCCTTAAAGGAAAATAGATTTTTTTGATGGACAATTCTTTAGGAGGGATACCAAAGTTGGTTGCACACCTCTCTTTCCAAATCTTCCACAGGGTTGTTGGAAGTGGAGTGGGCCCCACTAACAATTATTCACACATTTACACGATCTTCCAACATATGAACCTTAGCATACGCACCTTAATAATCAAAAAGAGGATGCATGAGAGATAGAGAGAGATAGAGAGAGATAGACAAGGTTTTTCAAAGTGTACCGTTAGCTAGAATGCTCACCTACACTATCTATATTCCAATGTCAATTTACAATGTGTGATTATGATACAAACTAACAAGATTTGAATCTAGGCAGAAATAGGAACTAGATACAAGAAATTGTGTGGAAAGTGCCTAAGAGGTATGAATAGTGTGTGTGAGAGAATATGGAGAATATGAATAGTTTAGAACTATTTTATGGCAAACCCTAATTCTGATTAACCTAAATGGGAAACTAATCAAAAACTAGTGAACTAACAGGTAGGAACAAAAATATACTTGTTACTCATAGTAGTTCAGAAATGTGATGATGGTTGGATGACATGAAATCCTCCAAGATATTCCAAATGTAGACCGCACCTCCTCCAAGTGTGTAAGCACACTTCCTCCAAGTAGAGAACCTCCTCCTTGATCACCTCTAAGATCTCCTCCAAGAGTGTAGACCTCCTTGTAGAGATCTTGACATGTGGAGAAATACTACTTTGTAACTTTTAAGCAGAGAACTTTAATCGAACATTAGGTTCCTTTTAAGATTCGAGAAAGACAATAATCCTTTTAAGGGTTTATACCTACTAATAGGTTCCTTTTCCCATGACATACATTAGTATCTCTAGAAGGATTAATCCATTTATGAGATCTACCAAGAAAAATGACACTTCAAATGAGTTTTGGCTCCTTTGCTTCTTTGTCCATGACATGGATTAGTATCTACTATCTCTTCCCATGGCCAGAATCTCCAACCTATCATCAAATCCCATTAGAATACCTAACAAGCAAAAGATCTACCAATAACAATGACACTTCAAAAGAGTTTTGGCTCCTTTGCTTCTTTTCCCATGACATGGATTAGTATCTACTACCTCCTCCCATGGCCAGACTTTCCAACCTATCATCAAATCCCATTAGAATACCTAACAAGCAAAAAATTTGGAAGCGGTTTTAGAGTGGTTTATTATGGAATCGCATATCTCACAAAATGTATTTAGGCAACACCAAAAGGTATCAGTGTCACATGATCATTATGTAATAAATCATTTGTTTCATGAGCAAAGAGTCTCATGATCATCTATTCTTTATTGACAGGAAGAAAGAGGCCTTGAATAAAACCTAAACATGCATGATGTTTAAGAACGTAGTTGAGACCATCAATAACTAACACAAAGAGAAGAGGGGCCAAGGAGCATCCTTGCATGATAGAGGATTTTAATCGAATAGCTTGAGAAAACCGGCCGTTGATTTTTATCTGTGCTTTTGCATTTCCTAGTAACATAGATATCCTCTTAGTGAGTTTCTAGCCCAACCCAAGTCTTCTAGAGATTGGAGAATGAAGTTCCGCTCAAGTTTATAGTAAGCTTTATCGAAGTCAATCTTAAGGAAGAGAAAATCTTGAGTAGAATCCTTAGCAAAAACAAGACCTTCCCAAACATCAATGATAGCCTCAAGGATGGATCTCCCTTTGAAGAACCCTTTCTTATCCTCACTCATCTGATTGTTTAAGTAACAAGGAATTCAATTAGCAATACTTTTAGCAATGATGTTGTAATCTATTTGTAACATCGTAATTGGATGCCAAATTTCAGTCATACTTTTTCTTCCTTTTTGTCAATCAGCTTGATAACACCTTCATTAATACATTCAGATAGCACACCAAAAGAAATGGCCTCTTATTACCCTAGATGTAACAAAGTAGTCACCATGTGCTTAAAGGTCTTGAACAATGCATTGGAGATGCCATTTAACCCCTAGATTCGGCAATTAGGAAGGGAATCGATAACTTCAAGGATCTCATTATCCAAAATGGGAGCTTCAAGAAAAGGCTTCATATTTTTTGTAATTCTGTTCATTCTTACTCTAGAGATGGCCACCACAAAATAGCACCTATGAGGGGAAAGAGGCATGGAAGTCCCCAAAAGCTGGATAAAGTGATTGACAATCAACATACTATTTTCTTTGTCCCTCTTGCAGTGAATCCAATTTATTTTCACCATAATAGGGATTGCTTCCTTGGATTGCTTCTTCTCGAGGAGGCCACATGTCTTTTAAGTAGGTTTGTCTCCCTTTTCTACCCACCAATCTTTAAAGTATACGTGTAAATTCTTTCTTGGAGTTTCTTCTTCATATCTCAACATGCTTCTAATTTTTTAGAGCCCTATCTAGTATTGCGAGTGGCCTATGTTTAGTTCTACCTCAAGAATTCTTAGTCTCAGATAAAGATTTTCTCTTCTTGCTTGACAAACATTAGGGGAAGAAGTGAGCCCTCCATGGGCCTTTTAAGGATCCCTAAATTTTAAGGATTAAAAAGCTTAATCCATAAGTTTAAGGAGCCATATGAAACCACTAGAAGTATTGTGAAACATAGTAATGTAGATTAAATATTCTATTTTGTCTTTCATATGTGAGCAGCTCTGAGCCTTACGATTGATCTCTAAGCCTTTAGAGAGAGATCCCAAGAAAATATGTGAAAGTGGGGACAAAAGTGTGCTTACTCTCTGCAAAAATCATGGCCATTAAATCATCCAAGATATAATGGTTGTGGGCAAATTGGGCTTGGGTGCATCTTAGCCATCTGATCGGAGCCTCATCTCATGGTTGCCTTTAAAAGGCACCCTTTCTCATGGAGGGGGTAAATCCAAGCCATCAGAGCTTGTCTTGATCCGATGTTCACAAATGCAAGCACTCAAATTGCTTGGGATTCAAATTCAGCCGCTCGATTGAATAAGAAATCCAATAGTTGTGTCCAAAGGTGCCTTCTGTAATGATACATTGATCTCATCCATTAGATCTCGTAGATCTCAAGCTAATTCAAGACTCCAAAGTTGCAGAATGCCTTGACTTTTGGCATTTAACATTGGCCCTTAGATCTTTGATCAATCGAATGGCTCTAGATAAATTTTGAGGTTTTCAAAACAATCCTCTAAATAAAACCACCGCTTCTAGATGATTTTTGGATCCTTGACTGCACAAAAACAAGAGAAGCCTATCCCTAGCCTATGTTTTTTAAGGAACTAGAATGTGACCACCACCCTCTTCTCATTGTTCCATGACTAGTCACTCTTTAGTCTAAAAGGCCCATGTAGGGTTCATTTTTTCCCCCAATGATGTGTTGAAGTTTCTTTTGAGTTCTAACAAAGAAATGTCTTGTCCTCATGACATCATCCTCCATCTTATGAGTCCTAACCAAGATGTGTCATGTCTAAGCTTCATCTTCTAGATGCTGAGAAAGGGAAGGAAACACAATTCATGGATATGAACCCAGAAGGCTTCATGGAAGTGAGATTAAGAAGGACAAGAAGCCCTAAGGGGATTGTTGAGAGGAGCCCATCTTGTATGACTCCAGAAATAAACATTTTTTTGCAACTTGGAGAAGGAGGAAAATGACTTGGATTACTCAAGGGGAATTAGTCACTATAATGATCGCAACGATGAGGAAAATCTAGAGGATTCCACTCGCAACTCTTTTTCACAAGTCATAAACAAAAGTTCTGCACATTTTTTTCATGGACTAGGTCGGTGCTTAACTTCTCGAATCTTTGGCACCCAAAGATTCGAGATACGTACATACATACATACATAAATATGCACATAGATGCATGTATGTATGTACATATGTATGTATGTATGTGAGTGCATATATGTATATATGTGTGTGTATGCATGTGTACATATGTGTGTGTAGCATAAAATCATGAGTTTTAACTAATAAATATCGATTATTATTATTCACGTATATTTCATTGATTTATTTTCATTTTTTTAACTGTTTTATTTCTGATCTAAATCTTGGTATTCCTTTCACTTTTTCTCAACATACATGAATCTTCTTAAATCTCGATTCACAGATTAGATGAATTTTGACCACATACATACACACACACAGATATATATATATGAAACACGAGTGGCATGAAGCAGTCCATCGTTGTATATTACAACATTGAGATTGTAACAGTACTCGAAGGAGAATCAGCAGGAGCAGCAGAAGAATGGATGGTTACATTGGGGAGGTTATCTGAGCTCAAGGATATCATATCAATTAACGAATAGCTCGTGATAATAGAGAGCCAATGTGTCACTTGAGCTGATGAAGCTGATGACTGCATAGCCACGGATACCACGGAAGTCGCCCGTGCCACCGACAACTGCGATCTCGTTGGTTTTTCCCACAGTGACAATGCCTTGAAGACTGATTGTACCATTGAGGGATCCATCGTTGTACTCCAGCACCTCCACTTCCACACTGTGGTAATCGGGTGTTGCACTAGCTTGGACTGTGTAGCCACGCATGGACCCTAGGAGTCTAGATGTTGCGTCTTCTCCTTCAGTGACATTGAACGCAAAGAGCTTGGTCTGTCCGAAAGTACTCTGCGTGGAATTTAGAGGAGGAATGAGTTCTCCGAGGTAAGCTGCCGTGAGTCCCGCTTGCACGTAATATTTGAGGAAGGGCGTCCCATCTTGCATGATGCTCCAGCTTCTCATTCTCCCGGCAGACTCTGCTTCTTTCGCGCTCCATGCCAACAGGGAAGTAATAATAAGCAGAGCGCTTACGGTTGTAGCTCTACTTGAGACTGGACGAGACATGGACTGTGATGTAAATTAAAACGCAGGTTAGCAGAGAGATGTGGCCCGACGGATGGGTGGATGAGAGATGAGAGGGATTTGAACTGATAGATCGATGGGGAGACGAGCAATCCAATTTCGAAGTCCGAATGATGTTAATGTGTGCGTGTGTGTGAGAGAGAGAGAGACAGGGAGGTATGTACTTGACAAGGGAAGGCAAGGAAATTGGAATTGATGATGTTGGGAGCGCAGGTCCTTTATTTAAATAGCTGGAATACGCCAGATGACTATTTCCGCCTCTGAATTGGTCTTGCCGATTACTTCCACAGCGGTAAATTGCGATGCGGATGGCGTAACAGATTGCATGCAAACTTGGTCTCTCTCTCTCACACACACACACATTAACATCATGCGGACTTCGAAATAAACACGAGGTCTCTCTCTCTGTCTCTCGAACCCGCCGCTAGTCATAGAAATACGTCTTTGGAGGCGTAAGGATGTTGAATCTTTCTCCATTTGTATGTTTCGATCTCTGTCAGATTGGAATTTGCAAAGCCAGAAAACGAGTGTCTCCACGCTGGCCCTCACAACTGAACCGCTCATGTCTGCTACCTTTCACAAATAACAATCACAAAAAAAAAGGGTAGACCAAAAACAAGTACACTATTAGAGCGTTAAAATAAGATATTAAAAAACGGAGCACCTAAAGGACGATTTATAGGTCAATACACATTTTCGGGTGTACTATGACGCATGTTAAGACATGCAAAATAAACACGAGGATCCAACGAACGAGTATCCAGCATGTGTGTGTATGTGTGTGTACAAATTAGTCATGCTCATGTGATTTTCTGTCTACTCGCCTTCCTCCATTGCACTTGCGTGCCTAAACCTGCGTGCTTAAGCTTGCGTGCCTAAATGCTTTCTAAGTTATAATCGATGTGATCTTGCAAATAGGGTTTTGCGTTTCTTGAGATTTCACACCATAACCTTGACCCAGAGTTTTAGTACCTAGCCTTGCTCTAAGCATGGAACTTGCTGTTGAAATTCAAAAGCCGATTCAACCAGTTATGCCATGTCTTGTGAAGGTGTTCATTTGAGAGTAATTCTAACCATGAACGAGTCAAAATGAACCTTCTTATCAGATACCTTTATAAATAGGACATCCGCACGTTATAATTTCAAGGGAGAAAATGACAACTTTGCCTCTTACGGATATTATCTACTCAATCATGCTATCTTCCTCATACTTAGAAACAATCAAGCATTATATTCTGTGCTGCTACACAAATTGAAAAAGCAGAACATAAAACCATCAAAAACATAACAAGAACTTCACCTTTTCCTAGTTGGGCTTCAAGACCTTCGTTACTACTTAGGGCTAACATACACATGGCTGATCAACCTTCAGATGCCATAGAGACCATGCGTGCTAGGATCTCACAGCTAGAGAGCACACTTACATGACATCTTGGAGCACATAACTAGCTCCAAGAAAGAAGAAGTAGTGCCAGAGATCGACCTACTAGGAATGGAGTTAGATGCTCACCGTGGGCATGAAACCCTAGAAAATTCCTAGAAAGAGTGTTCTAGTAAGAGAATCACGATGGTAGCTTAAGGATCTTAAGGTGCCATGATATGACGGGTCCATTATGGCATGAATTGCCGATGATGTTGATATGTTGCTTAGCAAGTAGGAGCAATGCTTCCATCTATGTCATATGCTGGATGATAGACATATGATTCAATAGGCTACTTACAACCTCAGGACCTTGATTACCACTTAGGTAAATTGCGATGCAGATGGGCTAACAGATTGCATGCCGCAAGCTCCCAACTTGGTCTCTCTCTCTTTGTCTTTGTGACACTTGAGCCTGCCACTAGTCATAGAAATATGTCTTTGGAGACATGGGATATTGAATCTTCTCCATTTCTATGATTGGATCTCTATCACATTGGAATTTGGAAAGCCTGGCGCTCATGGTAAAAGAAGAAAACGAGCCTAAATTCTTGTGAAGTGTCTCCACAATGGCCCTCACAACTCAAATGCTCTTTTCTGCTACCTTTCGCAAATAACAAGCACCTAAAGGATGATTTATAGGCCAATATCATGGGTAAGGTTCGCCTAATGGATAGAAGAGCTTTGCAATATCTCGGGTAATGTAATAAAGTAGGTCTATGGTCTAGGGATCTAACTGCTTCAGACAGATCTAAAATTGGATATCGTTTGGTCACTCGTTTGTAGGACCAAAGATCTCAAGAATAGACTCAAGCATAAGTTCATGTGCTCTCATATTCAAGTGATCCACTTAGCCAAGTGGTTAAGTCTCAAGGTTGTGAAGGGTGAAGTCTTGGGTTCAACTCCCATGGGGAGCATGGGGAGAGAGTTTTACCCAAGGAGCTCTAGAGCCTTCTAACTCAAGTTAAGGTGAGTTAACTTGAGTCCTAGTGGACTTAACGTAAGTGGCAAGTAACCAACCACTAGTAGACTCTAGTGGAAGGTACTAAAGCAGTGGTCGAGATCACTCCAGCCACTAATAGACTCTAGTGAAAGATATGAAAGGAGTGGAGGAGATTGCACATGCACTTGTGGACTCTAGTTACATTTCTGGTCCTTGTTGATTTGAGCAGCTATATATACAGGCATAAGGTTGGGAGGAGAGTCATCTCTCTAGCACGTGGTGGTCCTAATCCTTAGGTTGTTACATTGGTATAAGATCTCTAGGCAAGCTTCTATGGAGACCTTTGATAGCTCATCATCTTCCCCATGAGATTTCATGGACACTTTGCTCTTATGATCTCCTTCATCAAGATCTCATGAGCTTGATGATCTATTTGCCTTATCATTGTGTGCAAGATTCTCTTTAGAAATTCCTGTATAAATTTTAGCATGTAACCGAGGGAGAGAGATGTGCTCACATGTTCACTCACGGCTATTCATTCTCGTGGCTCTGCATCCGAGGTGTACACCAGAGTAAAATGGAACAACGTTATGGCTTCGTACACTGCAGTCCTGGGGTTCGAACCATGACGCTGAGTTTGAGAACTTTTCGTTGTGCCAATTGAGCTAATCACGCATTCAAATTTCAAGCGACCGAGTTGCATTTAATTTTAAGATTCAATCATCCTGCTGGCCGCTGCAAAAGCTCAAAAATCATCAGCACATAAAAGGGACCATCTTCACAGGTTGATATGTAGAATTGAACCCACATGCTTGTCTTGGAAGTTCATTTTCATGACCATGCTGGCATGATCATTTCTTAAGAGCTTGCACATGGAATCGATATCTATTGTAAGGTTTAGTTTCCAAAAGGCCTTCAGAAAGAACATACATCACAAGAAGCACCTCACAATATTCGAACTCGGTGAGGTTACTCGGAAAATGTTATTGTATCTAACAAGGCCGACGGCTAATATTTTTCTCTATGTGACCCTTGATATCCAACGTTCGTAATGACCTTCTAACCTCGGTGGCCTTAGCTCCAAATTAAAGAGATCAATTAAAGAAAAGGACACAGATTACTCTTAGATTTGAATCATTCTTTCCCGCCATATCTGAAGCTCTTTGCTTCATCTCAAGCCTAGATCAACTGAATCACAACCCTGGACTTGAACTCAAGTCGACGGCCGAGTGATCACTAGTTTTTGCCAAGAAGATAAGCTTGAAGACATGTCAAGAAGGGATCCAACATTTACATTCATATTATATGTGAAAATTCAGGTTCTAATTGAGTGGAGGACCATGGCAAGTTTTATTTTGCATTCGGGATTCAAACATCTTGTCCATAGACTCAGGTGGCTATGTTGGAAACAAAAAGGAAAGCCCCTCTTTGTATCAAGTTCAAAGGAGGACTTTATTTCTTCAAAGCTTGAAGCATATAGATTCATGGACTAAAGGATGGAGAATGGATCTTCCCGAGGATCAATGGAAGGACGTAGATCTATCTAGAGATAAGTATTTTCCAAGTTAATGATTTGTTTCAATATTTGTTTTTGCTCTCTGATGTCATGTAGGATGCATTTTAATCATTTAAGTATGGTAGTAAACTTCATTTTTTATCATTTTGATGCAAATTATTGAAACCTACATGAAAGAGCATAAACATATTTAAACACTCATTAAAGCACAAGCATGCGTATATGAAAGAGTGTATTTGTGCACAATTTATATTTTCTTCTTGCTTGCAAAAGGAATAGGATGCACTCAAGCCTGTGCACATGTATATTTATAACTTTTTGTAAGGTAGAAGATAGATTGTTTGTGCATGGATGATTGGACATGGATGATTGGATGCACAGATGTCATGGCCTAGTATGGATCTCTAGTCATTGAAGAATAATGTTCTCCCAAGTAGTGAGAAGGAAATTATTTAAACTTATTAGATACCAAGTAGTTCCCATGAAGACCCAAACCATGAGAAGTGGTAAAGTCCAATGGTTGATATCACCTGGAAGTGTATCAAAGATTCTTAGCTTTAGAATCTGAAAAGCATTAGAACATGCTTGGACTTGAGTAGGGGAAAGATCTCTAAAAAATCTTGCATGTAAGCCAAAAAGCTTAGAAAAGCTCAAGAGATCTTAGTGATAAAGACCATGTCTTTATTCTATCGCATGATCAACAAGAACTAATTAGTCTTGGCCATGGTTGTCCGAGAATTGTGGTTGGAACTACTGTTAAATCTGCCTAAGTATTGGCAATTGAAATAGTAAGTTGTTCCAAGTTTGAACAGAGTAGATATTCCAAGTATGTAGTCTGCAACTGTGTCAACGGTAATTAAGTCTGTGGAAGGTGTAACATAAAAGTTTACCTATTCTTAAAGGGATTTTGGTAAAAATCTAGAAAGCATGAGTGGATGCTTAGACTTATGCAGTAGAGAGATTCCTGTAAAGTCCTAGCCAGGGTAGCTATTTAAAGCTGCAATAAGAAAGGAATCTAAAGACAAGAAGTAAAAAGCTCTTGTCGCTACAAATTGGTCAAGTATAACCAATTAGAGTTGAATTTGATAAATTCAAGAACCTAGAATGATAGTGGGTTTTTCTTTTGAAAATCCTAGTAAAGAAGAATGGATATTCTATCAAAGGTTTTCAAGTTTCCTATGAAAAACACGAGATCGTGAAACGATTGTGTAGAGGAATCAAAACCTAGAATATGAAGTTAGAGATAATGCTTGAAACTTCAAAATTCTTGACGTGAGAAGGTACTCTGTCAAGAGATGTTTATACTTTAGGATAAGTATCACCACACATTAGTGTGAATATAAAATAGGGTGGTATGGGACACCAGATTTTATACTCAGATTAATGTAGGAAAGATGGTGTGGGACATCAGACCATGGGATGGTAATTATCTTTTAGTCCTTGAATAGATCTTGGAGTTAGATTTGATCCTCAAAGGAATTAAAACTCAAAGGAGAAGTTTAAATTCAAGGAGGATAAAAGTATGATCTCAAGATACTTCAAGGTCAAGAAGGGACAAAGTTGGTAACTTCCAAGATTTTCTTAAAACATGTAAAGTTAAAATGTTGTTGATTTGGAAATATTTGATAAATTTCTGAAAAAATAGGACTTTGACATTGAAACAATCCTTTCAATTATGGAATAGATTGACTAAGTTATTCAACAACTCCTAGTGTAACTTCGCAAATTCAATTCTTTGACTCAAAGCGATGCACAATTATTGCATTCTCAATAAGGAGTCATAACGATTGAATGTACACATGAACTTAGTCTCAAGTGACGCATTGTTTGAGTAAAAAAAATCATCAATAGAACTTCAGTGTGTCAACACACTAATGTTGGATACCACACTAGTATCTTGTGGTTGGATGATGTTTAGATTTACTCTGTGAATCTTTTTGAGAATCGAGTTCCTTTCTCTTAAAGATAGAAAAATAAATGCTTCAATACCTTGTTGAAACAGATCCTTAAGAAGTTAAAGTCTTGAGCTATAGTCCTAGGTCATCAAGTACTTGACTCTTAGCAGGTTTATATCTTAGAAGTTTGAATTAGTTATACAAAGTTTTAGTTATTTCCTTCCGCTTTCCAAATCTTTTGGAATTGACTCAGATATAGTATCTGATTCCTTTCGCAAAAGTCTTGGGTCAGCTCATTCGAACCAGATAACTAAATTACACATCCTAGATAGATGTTCTGTATAAGAACTAGTTCAATCTTCAAAAGATGACAAGTCCAAGATTGACTTATTCATTTGGATTTGCTTTAGTTACTAGCATATCTCTTATGACAAGTCCAAAAGCTATTTAGAGGCCGAAATGATATTAAAAAAATATATATGAAATTTGGTGTGGTTGTTCTACTCATGCCATTGAATCTTGTGTGCTAATCAGCTTTTGCAATATGGGTCCTACTACTACTTACTCAGGACCTTTTGCCAAGAATAGGCCTTTCTACAAGAAATTAAGATATAATTTGGGAAAAACCCTAATTTGAGGAGGGATTTGGGTTGGAAAATATTAGTGTATCCTTCCTCCTTCTCTTCCATGCATTTAGTCCCCTTTGACCATAGTCTTCACTCTTTGAATAGCTTTGATTGCTTAAATTTTGACCCAAAGTCGAATTATATGCATGATTGAGTGGAATGTAGAATTTAGGTGCAACAAGCCTAAAGAACATATTACAAATTTCTTGATTATTTACAACCCAAAAGCTTGAGTTTATGTAAATGATGCATAATAAATCTATTTCTTCAAGTGAGTCCATTTGAGACCACCCTCCACCACAACTGGGACCTCACATGTCAATTCCTTATGATCCCATTACAACTTTGGCCTTCATCTTTGAGATATTACTCTCACACAGACGCACAATGGTTCTTCCATTGAAGAGGAAACTTGATTCACCATACTAGGATTATACTTCGGCTCTTGATGTTGTTAGCATTTCAACTCATATGAGAGACACCCCGCATGTAGGCCTTGATCCGGAGAACACAACTAAGCCTGAGGTGAAATGCCTTGGATCTATATGTATTTCACTACTAAGGTTGTGCTAGTGGTTTCTTGAGTTTTGATAGGAGTTTTGGAGAGCATTTTTTGGAACTGAATGGGAGTTGGAATTCTCCCAGCATAGATCCATAGAGTGAAGAATGATTGATTGAAGGTCTAATTTGTGATTTAGGCTTTTATACTTTGCTTCTTGCTTCACCGACTAGGTCTAATAATATGGCATCTAATATTGAAGAGAAATGGATGCGGAATATTATAGATTTCATTAAGTCCAATAGGGTGGGGGGATTTGATGGTCTCAATGCATCTTCATACTTTAGATACTTTGATCAATTAGCTGATCAATATCGCTTGCCTACAACTAGCAAGAAGGATACCTTTATAAGAATTGATAATGGCTTTAGACACAAGAATGAATTGGACTTAGAGTGGACGATTACCTTCATGGGTCAATTAAGACTAGAATATTTGTGAGAAACTATAACTCTTTATAAAATGGAGAATCATGATAGGATGAGTCAGAGTGTTCATGAAAATTTCTTCAAAATCAAAATATTTTCCTAGAGATTAAAGACCAATAGTATCTTGATGAGAAAAATTTTGTTAAAAATACAATGAAGGAGATCATGAAGATCATGATTCAAAGATAGGGCCACAAAATATAATGCCTAATTGTATCTAAGTATGAGGAAGATAGCAAGATTGAGCAAACAACACATTCAATGTATATCCATAAGAGACAATCTAGTCGTTTTCTCCCTCAAAATTGTAAGTCGAGGAAGTCTTATGAATGAAGGTGTCTGATAAGAAGGTTGATTCTGATTCTTTCATGGTGGTAACTACTCTCACATGATCAAAGTAGCTAAAATAAAGGAGAATCCGAGGTGACCTTTTTTGCTAGACATGGCATAACATGTTCAATCCAGATTTGAAATTCAACACCAAGTTCCATGCTTAGAGCAAGGTTTCTAGGTGAAAATTATGGTGTGCAATCTCAAGAAACAGACAACTCTATTAGCAAGATCATATCTATTATGAAACAAGTTGCCATTTTCATATCTATTATTACAAAGCATGAAGCATATCAAATGTTCTGGAACACAATTGTAATGGAGGAAGACGAGCAATCAAAAAAGGCACATGGTCATTAGTAATTTGTACACATACACACACATGTTAGATAAACTATACTCGAACATTTAGATTAATCTTTGGTTGTATCCTCTTGTTTATATTGCATGTCTTAAGGTGCCTCATTATCTATATAGTAGGGCGAAAAATGGTGAAAAAGGGGATGTTTGCTAATGAGAGATTAAGGAAATTGACAAATAGAGTCTTTCCACGTGTACAAGAATATAACATTGTTGTCTCTTTTAACCGTATGAAGAAATTCTTTTTTAATACAGTATTCTCTAAAAGCACCTCTAAAGTGATGAAGAGTCTCATATTGAGTGTACAATTTTTCGGTTTGATGCAAAAAAAGATATTTTGGCACACTACACAAAGCATATTCTCAAATTTCCAAGAAGGAATTGATTTTTGAAGATACGAAATATTTTTGGGTTCACAAAATTTCATGATCATTCAGCGATAGGGTTTACATCAAATCAAAAGTTTCCACGTGTACAAAGCCTTTTTCTCTATAAATACTACCAAAATTTGTGAATGTCGGTTTCTCGCTTTGAACATTCTTGTTCTTCTAAGCTCAAATAGCTTCTTCTTCTTGTCATCCTTCCAATCGTGTAACCTCATGTGAGGTTTACAAGAGAAGATAGGATTCTTTGTGGAAACCTCTTTCTGTGAAAGTAGATGAATGGGTAACTATGCTTCCTAGCTACAGAGGCGCCCATAAAGTCAAGCGTGCCAAAAGAGACAACACAAGAAACCACTAGAAGGGACGTATTCTCAGTTTCAAATTGAAGAGATGCGGTTGGTTTGCAAGAGTACAACATGTGTACACCGCTAAGGATCTTGTTCTAGAAAATCATCTGCAATTCCCTTCGTACTGTAGTGAAGTTTTACAATGCTCTTCTATCATTCCAGTTGTTTTTGTATAACAAAACATATGTTTTTGTACTGCAGATATCTTTCCTTCCAATATTGTGGAATGGCAACCTATTGAATGTTTAACAGGAACATTCAGAGTTCTTCATAAGGAATATGCAAAACTCATGTATGCAAACAAATCTGTTCAATTTTTCAATAGCATAGAGTTATTTGTCCTTTATGCAGATTATCAAGTGCCATCAAGGATGAGTTCTTATGGAAATCTTGTACATGTACCTAGTCCTTGCATCTCTTCATTAGATTGGGATGCTCCTGATCATTCAACAGTTTCAAGTTTTCTATGCAAAATGAACTTTGACATCCAAAAGGCAATGTCAGCAGGCCGAATTTTGAGAAGGATAAAGATTCAATGGTTTTTGCCTATTCATGTCTTTGTAGCATGCTTTAAAAACATGTTATTATAGAAAACAAAAACAATGTGGTTGAATAGGAGAGTCTCTATTTCAGAGATTGATGATGTTTTAGGTAGGGAATGGGATAGCAAAGAAGTTTAAAAGCTAGGTGACATTATTTTATGTAAAGTTAGTCCCAATTCTCTTTCAATCTCATATCAGATATGTCGACAATCTCTGGTTTTAGGATATGACTATAGAAGGTGGAAAAAAAAGCTTGGACTTTGGATAGCCTTGGACTCAGAGGAGAGCTGTCCGGAATTTGAGTTAGAAATATTGATTCATCCAGATTTTCAATCAAGGAAAATAATTATCACTGCAAATTGGAATCTCAGAAATGTAAGGGAGCTCCTAGAATACCTTGATGAGGTATCATCACAGTGTAGATTCTCAATTGATGATGCAATAGTTAACATTAGATCAGAGAAATCATTATCTTGCATAACTTGCCTGCCACCAAGGGTGATTAAGTTCCAACCCTTAAGATTGTAACAAGTTAACTCTTGACATTCTTACATAATGTATCTCCTGCTTCTATTGATACTTCCATTGAATTTTCTTTGCAGGATGGTGATAAAGAATGTGTGTTAAATTATGAATTTTAAATTTCTATATTCATATTTGCATTTTTTAATTTATTTCAAGATTTTGATGAGGTTCTTATTGTACAATGATAAGAATATAAACCAAGACATTCTTAGATATTTTTTAGGTCCTTTATTTCATATTTCCATTGATTTTTATTTGTAGGAGTGAATTGATGACTTCAATTATTCCCCTTCTTCTAAACTCATATTGGCATTTTTTTTGTTTAATCTTAACACTCTGATGAGGTTCCAACTAACAAATAATTATACAGGAACTTGCATAAGTAAATTGTAGATGAACAAGAGATCTAGAATTCAATATCTAGTTTCAATTAAATTATTTGAGTCTATCAAAGGTGCACATTAGTTTCAATTAAATTATTTGATTCTATCCATCTTTTCTGTCCTCAAGTAATGCAAGAGAAAGTATCATGGTGCACATAACAAGTAATACTAGAGAGGGTGGAGAACCTGGTGTAAATTCCAATCCAAGGTTTGATATTTCAAAATATGAAGAGCATGACTTAAGTCATAAAACAGAGGAGACAAGATAAGAGAAGAAGATCGATTCAAGCCACCAGTGCAATCTAAAGTTGTCGGATCGCCCTTATTGCTTAGATCGACCGTGTTAGCAAACTACCGGGAGAGACTTCAAAAAGTGACTTTGCGTAAAGGTTTGACTCATGACTATAAAAACAACTTGCAATAGCTCATCTCATGCAAGGTTGCTTAAAGGGGATGTTATGTTGAAATGGATAATACGACCGATGCAAGTGATAGGGGCAATCCAAAATTCTCCAATTCCCCGTATCGCTTGTATTGGTTGTGTCCTCTTTCTTCTTTACGTTCTTCTCTATCTTCTCCAATTTAAACTTTCCAACAAGAATGAAGTAAGAAACCCACAATGCAGTCATATTTCTGACACGACCAAATTTAATTGGACCATGCAATGAACTTTTGTTTAACTCTCAAGAGGTTCAATACAACTGTATATTTCTCAAGGCATATAAATATTGTTAAGGCAAATAAATATGGTTACAATGACCATCTTCCAGATGAAGATTGGCATAAGTACATACAATTTGTACATAAATAAATCTTCCAACCTATGTTGGTTTTACAATAGATTTCAATCTTAGACTCAAAAATGATTCAACCCTTTCTATCCTTTTTGGAGCCCTCTTTTTTCTGTTGCTTGTGGCCCTTTTTGGAGCTTTCACCTTGACTCATTTTCTTGGTCCCATGCTTCAATGGTGAGTGAAGAGGATGCCCTTTCTTTTTTTCTTTAGACTTTTTTTTATCAGGTGGAGGGGGTGGAGGTGAGTCTGGATCATTGGGGCAGATTGCATGTTTCATAATGCCATTTATTGCTCTCTCTCTGATCAAGATGATCCATGCATCTAGATAGTGTGATAAATTTAATTCAGGACTGTAAAACCTTCTTTCCAAGAATCTTACAGCATTTGCAATCACTCTCCAACCACATGATGTTGCGTCTTTCTGCAATGGCACATGAATTTGTATGTATCCAAATTGCATTTGTTCATTTAATTTAGCAATTCCAAGAAAATTTTGATCAATATGCATCTTGAGAAGCTTTGCAGCATTGCATTGTAAAGTGAAAATCAGAATGGATGGCATGGCTCTTAAATAGAAAACAAAATGTATAGCAACTTACACTTTGCAATTCCCATGTTGTGATTTAAGATAATTGAGGAAAAGAGCTTGATATGCATTGAAGGCAATAATAATAAGACTCCAATGGTCCCTGTCAATGAGTTGCATGTAAATATACTTTCTTTAATGAAACAAATATCTTTCCAAAATGAAGATGAATACTTAATTTTCAATACATGGGTAGATAACACATTCTACCTCTTCTGTAAAATTTTGTAGAAAGGACTTGGCATCTCCATGTTTATGCAAAAAACACTGTGTCACCATAGGATCTATGATAAATACTTTTCTTTGAACCGCTTCCTCACATTGTTGAAGAAGAACCCTACAAATCAAGAAATAAAAATTCAGTCAAGGAACTAGAAAATTAAGCAATACAAGAGCACTTTATGGCCTCTAGATAATACCTGAGTGAAATGTTGACCACACTATCTGATATTTCAACATGAAACTCCCTCAACATTTTGTTATCTTCAGGTCTGATGTCAAGAAACTATTCATTCTGCCATGCCATTGTAACATTAACTATTATCTGCCCATCTCCTTTCTTAAGGAGCTCTTTATTTGCTTTCTGTAACTTTTGAATCTAGTTTAAGATGACACTTTCCTCTGTAAATAACCCCTGCTTTTTCCTCTCCTCCTCACTATTTGCTGCAGTTCTAGTTTCATGATCATGAGTGACCTCAGGGTTGATCTCTTCAATGACAACTATTGTTTTGGGTGCTCAAGCTGGAGGTATATTTAAAATATCGAAGAATTTTTTATCATGGTGATCAATCGGAACCAGAGATTTATCAAATTTATATCTGATTCTTGAAACAATAACATAATCCTTCACCATTAGTGTTACCCTATGAGAATGAGCAGCACATAAATAGGCATCATTCATAAAATCAATAGCAAAGTCCTCTGTAGCTTCTTGCACGCATAGCAGTGCTTGAGTTTGCCACCTCACATTGATAAAGGATGAGGTTTTCATCAAAGAACATAGGTTGGTTATGATCTGCTTGACAACTCTCATAAATGGAAGTCTAGGGATCAATAGTCCCATAAACTTTTGAGCTCTTCCAATTTTCCTTAAGGACTTTACATGGTACTTGACCCTTTTCTTTGAAGGCTTCTCTGATACATTGCCTTGACCCTTCTGGGGATTTTGCTCCTGGACATTTTGCTCCTGGGCATTTTGGTCCTGAACCTCAGGGTACAACTTCCTTGTTGTCTTTTTGGTCCTAGCCATATTCTGCACAAAATGAGAGTCTTTAGGCAAGGAAGTGGAAAGGAAAGGCAACTTACTCTCAAAAACTTTGATCAAGGACTCTTTCCACTGTCAGAGACAGGACCGATCCAAGCGATAAGAGTCATCCAAAAATGCCCGAATGTCCCTTATCGCTTGCATCGGTCGTTCTTCTAACCGGGAAGAAATATCAGTAAATACCATTTCCCTTGGAATGCATTATAGCTAATTCTCAACCAAATAAAACGTTACTTCAAAGCTTTCATCAAGGATGTCATTTAAGAAGCATGACCAATCCAAGCGATTAGGAACATTTAGAAATCCCTAGATGTCCCTTATCGCTTGCATCGGTCGTCCTTGAATTCATCATTAAATATCATTCAATACTAGTTCGAATATAGCTTACAATGCATAATACTCAAGCATCACTAAGATAAACATAATTTGCAAGCTATGATCAAGGACTCGATGCCATTTAAGAAACATGACCGATCCAAGTGATTAGGGTTATCCACAAATCCCGGATGTACCCTAATCACTTGGATCAGTCATGTCCATATTACCTAACACAAAGAGCATTCTCTATAGAAAATGTTAAGCAGCTAAAAAACTTGGTGGCCATGGAACCTCGATGCTTGCAAAGTGTTGAGAAAAAAAATGAGAGAAATGAATAGGGAAGCTTAAATAGGTCTCAGAATTGAGTTGACCATTGGTGCCACATGGCATGCCACGATTGGGCCATGTCATATAGCTATTGTGAATTCCAACATTCTTTGCCGCATGGCATCATTTGATTGGGCCACATCATCTATCTGTTGGGATTCCCAACATACCTTTGCCACATGGCACTCAATGATTGGTACACATCATTTGATCGTTACTTCCTCCCTCCTCGCCTATAAATAGCAACTCCCTTCACCGATTCAAATTTTGAACCTTCAGAGAATTTGTCTCAATTTTGTGCGTGTTTTTCTTTCATCCCCGACACGATCGATACAAGCGAATTTACCTGTTTGACCCACGTTGACTCACTTTAGTCACTTGCATCAATTGTGTTCTCCTCTAGGACATACAAGAGAAGCTGCAGCTAAGATGGAGGGAATGAATGAGATCCTAAGTGTCTCTCCATGAGAGAAACTACTTGATTTCATGGTTCAAGAGGGTTTAACTGTAGATTACTTTCCTGATGCAATGACGATATTCAACCCCAAGATTGATTTTGAAACACTCCTAGAGAAATCAAAAAGTTTTCTTAAGGATGAGTGGGAGAACTTCTTGGGGTTCATCAATGGAAAGATTGTTTCTATTTCTCAGAAAACATATGTCCATCCTCACATCTTTGGGAAGGATCCAATAGATAGGGCAAAAATCACAAGAAAATGCAAACGGATATCCCCTTTGCTAGGGAAGCTAGATTCATGCCCAGAGCATGAAAAGGACTATTGCTTGCTCCCTTTAAACATTGCTTTCTTGATATGGCTTGATCACATCTCAGTTGAAAACGAGGAAAGTGTTCATGTTGAAGACGAGCCTTTCTTAGAGCTGACACTTGAGGGAAGCTCAAAATCTATGAAAGGTGTCATGGAGATTGTTGAGGAGATCAATCTCCAAGCAGAAGAAGAGCAGGTCAAAGGATTTGATGTGGCCACTTTTAAAGCAGAGACTACAATAAGGGAGCCAAGTGAAGAAGTTCAAGTGTCTGAGAAGTCCCTACTTCTCCCAAATCTACCTTTTTACTTTATCTCTGAAAAGGAGTTTATCCCTCTATTTTACATTCAGGAACTTTTCAATCTTAGGGAGGACTACTGCCTTGCAGCTATAGCTGAGTCAGAAGAAGTTGCAAGGAGATTCATCAATAAGCTAGGAGAAAGAAAACAAGAATTTTTGCATCTTGATTTGGATTTGTCAAATGAAGAATTCAAAGATTCATCACAAGCTCTTTCAAAATGCTTTGAGAAAGCTATCTCAGAGAATCCAAAACTTGTTGATGAAGAATTTGATGAGCATCAGAAGCAACTTGGAATATACTCGTTTGGGCGTGGCTACTCATTCTTGGATGTTGTTGAGGACAAAGGAACAATATGTATTGACTCAAAAGAGCTCATTGAGGAGGAAGATGAGGTCAAGGTATGTTGTTTAATATATTCTCATGAATTTTAGGGTTATGAAATGAGATGCGACCGATGCAATAGCTTGTATCGGTTTTGTCCAAGATCTCCATTTATAAAGTGAGAAATCGACCACGACCGATGCAAGCGATAAGGCCCATCGGATATTTTCCGTTGGGCCTTATCGCTTGCATCGGTAGTGTTTGGACCTGAAGAGGAAGATGAGGTCAAGGTATGTAGTTAAATATATTGTAATGAGTTTTAAGCTTAGGAAATGAGATGCGATTGATGCAACATCTTTAGTATGTATCGGTTTTCTCCAAGATCTCCATTTAAAGTGTGAGAAATCGATCAGGACCGATGCAAGCGATAAGGCCCATGGTATATTTTCCGATGTGCCTTATCGCTTGCATGGGTCGTGTTTGGACTTGAGGAAGATGACGTCAAGGTATATAGTTAAATATATTCTCACGAATTTTAGGCTTAGGAAATGAGATGAGACCGATGCAACATCTTTAGCTTGTATCGGTTTTGTCCAAGATCTCCATTTGAAGTGTGAGAAATCAATCACGACCGATGCAAGCGATAAGGCCCATCGGATATTTTCCGTTGGGCCTTATCGCTTGTATCGATCGTGTCTAGGAGTTGCATGCAACATTGATAATAGACATCTGGCTTTGTAAGAATTCACCTTCTTCAGCAAATATAACATGTTTCTAGGTAGTTTGCAAAGAGATATTGATAACGACCGATGCAAGCGATAACGACCATCTAAATTTCTCTAAAGACCCTAATCGCTTGCATCAGTGAGGTCTCTTGCTTTTTTTCTAATTGTTTCAAGTTACTTTTCATGACTCCTTAAGTGTGCTTGCACTTCATCTGACCTTGTTTTTCATTTTTACCACAGTTAACTATATTGGATGAAGACAACTACCTTGGCAGGGGCAAGGGAACAAGAAAAACCATAAAAGAGAAAGGAAAAGCAAAGGTGGATATTCATTCAATTATCCACTATCTTCCAAACTTGAACCTAGACACTTTTTTGTGTTATTCACAAGCACTATAGTGAGGAGCCAGATTTTGCATTGTTCTCCTTGAGGACTCTATCAAAATACATGGGTTTTACTCCAATACCCTTTAATGCTTTCAGAGTTTTGCTGCTTGAAAGAGAAGCTGCATTCAAAATTTTTGTATATGCCCCAAGACTCAATGCTTCAAGGGCAAGGTACTTTCTTTGTTATTCAAGCTATGCAATGGCTGCAGGGGTGTCAAATTTAAAAAGCATTGTTGGATACAAGAGAAAAGAGTTCCTCAGATATAGAGGTGATTTTCGAGAGCCAAGCTCTTTAAAGAAACTCAAGGAATGACTCCATTTTTTCAAATTCTATTACTCATCAAATCTACATATACAAAAATTGCCCAATGTGATATAAGACATTGCAATTTTTTTTGGTGTAACTGATCCATGTCCTAATATTAATTGTTATTGATCCATGATCTATTCTCTGGTCAAAGTCATCTGATGGTTATAGACATATTTCTTTTCAAAGCTTAATACATCATGAAATGTACATATATGACTTTGAAAAGAAATAAAAGACATTGCAAATATTAAAGCTCTATTTGAAATGTAGTCTTTTTCATTTTGTGATATTGATACATGATGATTTTGTCTGATGATAGTCATATTCTTCTGATTATATTTGGCATGAGGTACTTTGTAATTGTCTTCTAAAGGACCAATCAAAAAGCTCTCTGAAGGCATTGCTCTTCGTTACTCCTCCTCCTTTCCTTGTGCACCTAAAGAAGCTTGTTCTTGCTTGATAATGAGATTTTTCCATGCCTTGGGTGTTCCATATGGCAAGTGGTTCTTTTTCTGCAAAGAATGCACCATGCACAAGAAGAATATGCTAGAAGAGCAGAAGAATCTCATCAGATCTTTATTTCAATAAGAAATAAATAAATTAAATAAAATATCTTTGGAACTCACCAAGTAGTATGTTATGTCTTTGGCACCCCATGCCTCTATGATGGTTTCTATAAGCTCTGTGGTCGCCTTTCTGAAATCTGTCACATAACTCTTTGATGTTACCTGCTGCCTCATGATCCTAAAAAAATTATCTGGTTTGAACCACACCTCCATTCTCTTTTTTGCTATTTCTAGTTTGCTTTTTACATTAGTCGTGACCTCACAAAATTTTTTCCAACAATTCCACATGGCATTTAGTTGCTTGTCATCAGGATTGTTGAAGAATCTCCTTGCTTTTGCACCTCCCATTGAGACATCCTGTAGTACATCACCTGTATTTTGTGAAAGCTTTGGATCTTTTCTTAGATGAACATCACCACCATGAAATCCCATTTCTTAAAGAAGACATTCACATTTTTTAATGCACTCATCTACAAGAGTTGTAGGCTTGATAGAATATGCATGATCCAAGTGAAGATGGACCAACCTGTCAATGATTCTTAACTTTGCATGTTGTGTGCATATGTGTACATTTGTCAATGCTATTGGAAGTATGGGATCCCAAATCATTGAAGAAGATGAGTAGTTATGAAGAATAACATTTCGTCTGGAAGGAGCCTCTTCAGCCTCAGCTCTAGCAATCCATCCATTTGTGCCTGGGCTTTGCATGCAGTACAAGCAAGGGTACTTAGAATTTGCTCCCCCACTTATACCAAACATGCATTTGAGCGTCTTTAGGTCTCCACTCAAATGCCACTCAACTTGAAAGTTCTCGTAGTCTTTGACATTCAACAATTCTCCTGCATGATGCCTTTGGATAACATTTGGAATGTTTGTCTGTGAGAATAACCATTTAAGTGTTTTATGGCTCTCAGATGGAACTTGAGCACAGCCAACGTCCCACCATAACTCCATTTCTGATTGTACTTTGAGAGACGGAGTATCCAATTTCCCAAGGCTATAGTCCAAAGCTTTGTTCATCAGTGAAATACCATTCTCTCCATCTTTTGATGTTTTTTAAGCTCAGCTTCATCAAGTTTGATTACAAATTTCAACAGACCAGAACATTCATGTTCTTTTATATTATAGAACGAAACCATGTATGTTTGAAGTTTTATAATATCTATCCATACGTTGTTAAATGCATTGTAAGTGAAATGTAACTTTTGTTTTCCTACTTCGTAAGGCATGTTACTGTGAATATGTTTATATTCACCAAATACTGATGTGATCTTTTTATTCAAGCAGAGTCGAAACTTTCCTACATGATGGGGTTTAGGCAATCCAAAACTTTTAACTTTGTTAAATTTCAAAAAATCACACCAAACTTTTGAGATTGCTCTATAACCTTTCCTACTCACTCCGAAGCTATCACAAATCTTGTAAATTTGAGATGGTTCTAGTAACAGATTCATTTCTGTCATGAGTTTTTGGAGAACAAAGCGTTTCAAGCATGTATTTTCATTCAATTTCAATAGTCTTAAAACATCATTTTGACTCATAATCTCATTACAGAAATGTACGTGCTCAAAACTACTCAACATATTGAAACCTAGCACATTTGTCACATGATCTCTTACAATTTTCATTCTTTTCTTTTTCTGGCCAGATTTTTCAGTCAAATCTAAAAAAGGTTTTACTTGTTTTGACCGCATTCTCAAACCTATAGGGGTTTCTTTTATTTTTTTAAAAGACTCAAACTGAGAAGATAAAGTAGACAATTTGCTTTCTAGCTCCCACATATGTAAATCCTTCTGATGTAGTGTGCTTTGTAGATAGTTTATGTATTGTACATAATTCCTTGAAATATCCTAGAGCCTTGAACAATAGCCTCATAAACCATCCTCACCATCTCCTACAAATCTAATCAAATCATGAAGATTATGAAAAGGGGGATACCTTCCAGTTTATGGATCAATTGGATAAACAGATCCATCTGTCCATATGTCGATATGTTTCTTGCCTTCCTTTCGCAATCCATCCACTTCAGGAGGATGAAGAGCCCTTCGAAATACTTTTGTTGTCGTCGCATACTCTTGACTAACTGCAATGTTGATATGGAACTTTTCACAATGATTGTGATTGTTTGAAAGCTCAGCGAGAGTATTTGGGTTGAGGTTCTCCATGGTCTGCTATGAAAAGTGATTGACAAGTGTCTTAAATGACGTGAAAGAGAGAAAAAGGCCTGCTATGAAAAGTAGAGTAAAAAAACATAAAACGTCATCAGCACACATTATATAGGTCCGTGAACAAGAGAAAAAATCAAATTTTGATCAGCGCCCAATGAGCACAAACCTCAAGGCGTAAGATATCACACAAACTTTTCATGATTATCACATGAGTTTCTCTCTCTTCAAAATTTACATAAGATACATTTTAACTGAACTTACAAGGAATTTCTTAAAGGATTTGACAACTTTAATCTAGATTAAGCACAACTAATTGAAATCCTTACACGGCCCTTTTTGGGCCGTTTTTTTCCCTAATGATTACACCCAAAATTGTTTATTGCCCTATAAATCTTCCTTTAGGTACTCCACTTATCCATGATAGACAACTAATATCTTATTTTAAACCTCTAATAGTCTACTTTTATTTAAAGATAGAATCTTTTCATGATTGTATCTCCTACCTATTCTTGTTTGGATCTCCTACCTATCTATGATACATTCAGCTTCTAAAGGTGTGTTTGTGAAAGGGTGCAAACTAGAGTGGTTTAGTTGTGAGGGCCCATGAATTTTGTGCTCCAAACACCACTATTAGTTTACACATTGTTTTTGAACCCTCATGTAATTTTCCACATTTTTTCATCTAATATGTGGAGAAATAGTACGTTGTAACTTTTTAGGTAGAGAACTTTAAGTGTTCAAACCTAATATTAGTACCTACTATTCATCCTTTTCACATGACATGAATTAGTATCTCTGGAAGGATTAATCTATTCATGAGATCTATCGAGTACAATCTTACTTCAAAAGATTTGTGGCTCGTTTTATTCATTTTCCATGACATGAACGAGTATCTATTGTCTACTGCAATGGTGAGATTTTCCAATTTGACAAAGATCCAATCATACAAATGGAGAAAGATTCAACATCACATGTATCGAAAAGACACTTAGGGGGTTTGACTGTCTGAGAGAGAGGCAGAGAGAAACATAGCGGGTCTCATCGTCAAAGAGAGACATAGCAGGTTAGATGAATCTATGACTTCATTAGCAAAATTAGTAGTTCTATCATCGATTATCTCAATGGGGAGGCCAAATCTTGTATATGTGCTCAAATAAAACTTTGAAAATGGTTGAGCATTAGTTTTTATGGTAGTGAATGCCTCTAGCCATTTGGTGAGATAATCTCTTGCTATTATGATTTCAACATGAGATCCTTTGGTAGGTGGGCTAATTGAACCAATAAAGTCTATCCCCATTTAGCAATTACACATCCTACCATCATAGATCATAAAGATATCTGATCCCAATTGAACTGGTACTTATATCTTTCGAAATTACCAAGCTACTATAATCACAAGGTCTCAACCTTTCAAGAACGGTAGAAGAGAGAAAAACTTGCACAAGATAGAGAAAATATGATAGAATAGAATAGACAACATGTGATACAGAAGGAGAGAGAATTTTGTATTATACATGTGAATCGGATACAATAGCTTACGTAAAATATCTTAATGGCAAATCCTCAACCTCCTACCCATCCTTTGGCAATCTCAACCTCATTCACACTCACACTCTCAATCACTCTCACTCAAAATCTCATTCTCAATTACAATTACAAGTAAAATATCTGATTTGTAGCCTCCTCTTGCAGGATGCAGTGGTCTCTCAAAATAGAGTTGATTGTCACTGATGAAGGAAGTGCATGATCCACCAAATCTATAGAGTTGATGTCTTTGAGTGGTGCATGTAGAACTTTCATAAAAAGCATGAGCTTTAGTGGTATCTTTCTTTCTTTAGTGACATGTGTCAAAAGTAGAAGAAAAAGCAACAAAAAAATATATACATTGGCGATAAGAACATGCATGAGAACACATGCACCAAAATTAGGAATTTGATAATATAAAAAAAAAGTCATCTTTTTAATTTTTTTGAAGTGTTGAAAAAGTTGACACTTTTTGGTCCCTAAAACTAAAAATAGGAGCGGGATTTCAAAATTCTTGTGAGAGGAAAAAATATTGAGTTCTTTAATATGCCTAGAATAAGGTACCAAAAGCATGAATCATAAATTTTTCAAAGATACATCTTTATTCTACTATTTCTAACCTACCTTTCTCTCACACAACATTCTTTATTATTTTTCCATTTCATGTTTAAATTTCAACTAGAAGACATGATGTAGATAAGTTTTAGAGAGACAATATAAACATGTCATTTCCAAATTTGATTTATATGCATAAAATGACCTTAACATTCATTCAAGACATTACCTAAACAATGTACAACAAAAATTTGAAACTAAATTATATCAACATTATTTGGCTTATAACAGACACCTACTCATGATTGTCAATGCATTCATGTGAAAGGTCGGCCACCACAAACCAATCAATATGATCATTTCAATTGTCCAATCTAGAGAGAAATATCTACTTGCAACACTTGAGTGCGTGGTTTCTAATAGTGGCAAGTAATAATCTTCAGGTACACAAAGGCATATGAAGCTATCATTTCCTTGCTTGTATAACATATTATAGATAAGAGCATAGTTTCGACTCTCTTCTTGTAAAGATATTTATTTTGGTTGAGAATCCATCAT
>MU263267.1:0-20000 GCA_020310875.1 Ceratopteris richardii
AGGTACTTCATAAAGTGTCTGATAGTATCGCCGAGTTTCTTCAGGTCCATAAGTTTATCTTGGGGCTTATGGAAACTCATAGACCCTTGTGAGGAAGGAGAGATGTAAGTTCTTGCCACAAGCCATGGAAATGGCTTTAGTTTTTGAGAGTGACCATCAGGGCACAAGCCTCGAGGGTCAAAGATCCTCATGGTCTAAGGTCAACAGACCCTTCCACTTCCTAGTGTGATGCATGCATAGCCTTCTCGAGAGGCTAAGTAGGTGTGTATGATCAAGATAGCTATAAGAGCTAAGAGAAAAGTGTCTGCTCTTGCTGAAAGGACTTATAATAAGTCTATTCTTACCCCTCACAGAAAGAGAAGGCAATGAAGAAGATTATGCTATGGGTGTTTAGGGCAGCTCCTATTCAAGGATTGTCCTAAGAAAAAAGAAAGCCGCCACCATAGTCATAAATCACACTCAAGAAGGGAGTGATGATGATGATGAATGTGGAGATCCCCCATCATTGCAATTATCGGCCATAGTGGCCATGATGGTCACAAAAGGTCCCGAGTATGCCAAACGCTAGGATTTCATGAGTAGCATAGAAAGATATCTATTTCCTGATAGAGAACTCATTTTCATGAGGGGAGTGATGGCAGGATAGCCTATCAAGGTACTCTTTGACACTAGGTCGACACATAATGTATTTACTTTCCAGACTAGCCAAGAGGTTACATCTAGAAACTCTATAGTCAAAGTATGCCTACACAGTAGAGTTAGTCGATGGGAAGGGAACAGATACATGGGATTGACAAGTTGTTGATTTACTTATTCAGATCCAGTCCTATGAGGATAGATTGGATTTTGAGATAGCGAGACCAACACGTTTCGATGTATTCCTTAGTAAGAAGTGGTATGCGAGGAAGAGACTAGTCAATAACTTTGCTTTGCATGTTTATCAGTTTGAGCATGAGGGGACGACTATTGATCCATGGAGAACCAAATCTCCAAGAGACACAATTGGTAAATGCTACCAAGCTCTTATGATTGATTGAACATAGAGGATGTAATTGAATTGGTATCGAGAGCGATTCCAACTACTCGGCTACCATTTCAAATGATTTTATAGGAGGAAAATGAATTCCACAAGGTCATGGATGAGTACCTATAGAAAGGGTTGATTAGACTTAGCTATTCACCCTTTGCAGCACCAGTTCTTCTAGTGAAGAAGAAAGATGGATCTCATAGGATATGCATCGATTATTGAGCACTCAATAAGATTACTATCAAACATAGATATCACATGCCCTAGATTGATGATCATTTAGATGCTCTAGGTGGATCCATTGTATTTATTATAATAGACTTAAAAAGTGGTTACCATCAGATTAGGGTAAGAGATCATGATGTACATAAGACAACACTCAGGACCCATTGTCGTCGATGTTCGTAAAAAGGAGAGAGAAATGGATGAAGACCAAGTTAAGTGTCAAAAGCCTAGGATTTAGATGTTTTCGATAGAGATGAAATCCTATTGATCTACTTCGTGGTGACACCTTTAAAGTATGAGACATTTATGTTTCACCTAAATGTGTCTATGTGGGTCAAGGAATGATCTTTCTAATATGCTTTCACACGAGTAATATCGAGGGTCTTATGATTAAATGTCGCTCTCTAATGGGTAGTCATATTTACCAAAGATAGAAACCTTATAATGTTTCTTCATTAAATTTGTGTGTTTCGTTATGCAATTACGTTAGAACAATATACCGCTTTCAAAGGAAGGAGCGTGACATAGGTTTTCTATTGGTTCAAATAAACAATGCTAGTTTTTGCATGAAATTGACGAATCTTTCAATCCGAATGTCCTTGATTTAGGAATACTACTAAAGTTTCTTGGTATACAACATTAAACAAGGACCATGGAAAGAGGAATTCATGCGAATCAGCATTGCAACTTTGAAGAATATCACCACAAAGTATTTCTTCATTTCATATAGTAATAGTCCAGCTCATGTGAATTCCTCATTTCGACTTACGACTAGTGTGAAAGATGTGAAAGAGCTTCTCCTTACGTTAGAGAAATGCGTAATAAGTCCATAACATCTTTGTGCATATATGCAATCAACAATATAACAATATACGCTCTGAAGTCAAGATGCTCAACAACAAAAGTAAGCAACTATGAATGAGAATCCCTGTTGTGGTGACAAACTGACATGTGTTTCGGTAGTCACAAAATCTCATATGATGTCATATCCTTTACCAAGCATGTCTCTCTCTCTCTCCGCTCTCTCTCCCCCCTCTCTCTCTCTCTCTCTTTCTCTCTCTCCCCTGTGTGCATCCACCAAGAATCGAAGTTGAGGGGAAGAAATTACGCTCAATCAAAGCAAAAGGAAGAAGCGAAGGGGAATACCTGCAAAACGCATTAGAAAATAGAAGAGACTGCATCCATATATATAAACTATGTGCATGCTTTCTAAATTTACCACACAATATACTTTTTCACACACATCACACTTTAATCACATACTTTAATCACACAACTCACACACTTCACACTTTAACATTCACTCACACACCATACTTTTAACCTATTTTAATCACACAACTTACATACACGACACTTTAACACACACTCACACACACCTCACATTTAATTTATGTATTGTATATTTCTTTATTTCATATATTGATGATGCTTTATATAATTATTATAATTATAATTTCTCTTTTATATACTCATTAATTTAAGTAGGTCAAATACTAACCACATATATATTAACATTAGTAATTCATATATATATATATATATATATATATATATATATATATATATATATATATATATAACCTACATGAATCAATTATTATCACGTTTTTAAATGATAACTCACATATCCGTATATGATCAAAGTGATAAATTTGCCTTGTATAATAATTAGGATTTTCTCAGGAGTAAGTTTATAATTAATTTGGTGGTTCTGTATCCTATGAATCCCATGGTCATGGTCTTGGTAAGAAAGTTCAATTTTCTGGCACATTAACATTTAGGGTATTCTAATTAGGTTTAGAATTATATATCCAAATATATGTTCTTTGAACAAATTGTCAATGCCTATACTTCTCATATAACTATGTATCTATCCACTCATTTAGTTCAATGCACATCCATACACATAGGTATATAGACTCTTTTATCCATATTCATAAACATAAGAATTCATATGATGAGGTCTGATCAGTTTACATCTTCATAATTTTGTTGTTGGTAGGTACTAGAGAGAGATTAGTCAAATAAAAGAAGCTTATCAAAAATGTTTATGAGCGTCTAGACATAACCACCCTAGTAAAATTTTTATTTTTCCTGTTTCTCAATTTGAAGGATGAAATTGTTCCAACATCTGCCCCCACTAAACCTGCACATCATCTTGATGGGCCAACCTGTAGATCATGGGAAGCAGCATCAAATTCTTTTGGAAAGACGGATTAGATCATTTTAATTAATATGATAAAAAATGCTTCTAAATTCAAGTTAAGATTTTGATAACAAAGAAAATCTTTAAAATTATGCAGTTTGGCATTGGAAACCATTTCATTCAGTGCATGAAGTTTAAAGACAAGGTTTAGAAAATCCCATAACCGTCATTCAAATAGGCATGGGACTTACTGTTCCATTAACTCTATTCAAAGTAATATTCATTTTATATAAGAGTTAAATCCTTTATCTCTTAGCCATCTGCTACAAGATACATCTAACTAATTCTTTTATAGCAAACCTCCACCTCATGTAGCCTGTAAATATATTTTAGGAGTGGTTTCGAGACCGCAACTGATTCATAATTTTTTTCTCTTTTTCTTTGTTTTCTTTTTCTTTTTCTTCCTTTTTCTCATTTTTTCTTTTTATCATGTCACAAAAACCACTAATGTAATGCTTTATGTATTTATCTTTTCTCTTTTTCTTTGCAACTTTTTTGTTAAAGGGGAAAGGTTTAACCCCTATTTGCGTTGAGGTTCTAGAGGCATGCTATAGTCAGAACTAGGATCTTATTAGCTAAATGCTTCAAAAATTAAGAAGTCTAATTGCATAAAATAAATCTACTTCTACTAAGAGTCATAAGTCAAGTTTTCCCTTGTCCTATCCATAACAATCATAAGTTCTCTAACTCTTACTTTTGAGTCACATACACATCCTACTTTGATTTCTAATTCTTTATTTACATAATTTTAACAGTTTTCTTTTATACCAGAAACATGTAAATTCCTAACTATGAAATGCATGAAAAAGAAATTCTATATTAAAGTAAAGAAAAATTAGAATTCTTTCACCTGATTAACACCATGCTTCATCTTCATCTTGATCATCCAAGATGTCTTCATCTAACTCGTAGTCATTTCTCGACCTTCTTTTGAATAACTTAATCTTTTTACCTGGCTTTACTTTTTGTGTTTGTATTCATATCATTTTTCATCTTTCTCATCTATAAAATAGCTTCATAAAATATCATAGTAAGTATTTTGTAGAAAGAAAACTTCTTTTTTGTTTATCAAAATGTTTCATATTCAAAGGAAAAAGAAAAAATAACTCTTGATTTGTTTCATAATCTAATAGTTAAATTCTATGTATTTGTTCATAATTTAATTCATCTTCACCTTGCTATTTTAAGCATTTATTCTATTTTCTACAATGATAAATTCTTAGTTTTCTTGTTTAATTTTAAAGGTTTTGGTTTTTTGAATTTATGTTCATATTGTTCTCAATTTGTTTAATAATATCGTCAAGAAGTTGTTTCTTTGTTTCATTCGTTTGTTTTTCACAATTTCTATTCATAGTACTTTGTTTCGTCTCTTCTTGTTCAATTTCTTCTTGTTTGCTTTGATTGTTACCATGTTCGTTAATTTGAGTTTGTAATTCTCAAACTTTTTCCCAATCAAAAAAATTCTCATTGGCAAAAAGCATTGGATCAAATGAAACCTCGAAATTTTCAATTTCCCATGATCCTACTTGTATTTCATGATCAAATTCACTTTGCTTTATATCCAAATGTTCTTCGATAATTGGTTCAAAATTTTGATTTTCCTCCTTTGTTTTACTGCTTTTAATTTCTTTTATTAGTTCATGTTCTGTTTTAAATGTCCTCTCACTTATTTGATCATTTGTTTTGATGTTCACATGTATGTTAGGTTTCAAAAACTTTCGACTTTTTTCATATGGCTTTGGTGGATTTGGTTTGTTCCAGGTCTGCTTTATGAATTCCTTCATTCCACTCCTTCCTAGATTTAATTGTAAAGGTAATAAATCTTGATAATTACAACTTTTTCTCTCATTTTCAATCACTAGTTTTCTTCTTCTCGCATCTTCATATGCCCTACATGTCCAAAATGTGTGACCATACTGATCACACCGAAAACACTACAAAGGTCATGTTTGAATCCTATTTGATGTTCCTAATGCAAGCCTATATTTTCTAAAATCATTAGAATGTGTTTCACATGAAGGATGTATACGCAAACTTTGGCTCTCTCTCTTTTCATGCTTACATTTATCTCGTTCTAGTTCTTGTATTTGTTTGGACAAAAATTCATATTTCTGGTTCATGTCTACAATTTCAGCATTCATTTCTTCTTTGCAAGTTCTAAGGTCAATTCCTAATACATGGAGAGTTTCCAACATAGCATTTATGGCATCATGTAAAGTCGAAATAACTCTAAATTTATGTTGTATAGCTTTGTTTGCCTTACTTTCCATTTTGATGAATTTTTCTTCATATACTTTCAATTTTTCATCAATCAATGCATTCACATATGCTTCATCATAAATAACACTCTTTGAAATTTTCTCTTCAATTCAATTGTGTAAGATTCATTATTTTCACTTTGATTTATACTTTTCATGTTTGTATGTTTTTTATTTCCATTACTCACGTTTGAATTTGGTTAAACTAGCACTACGTAGAGTTGATGCAAATATGCAAAGAAAAAATCTTGCTTTTGTGCTCTTTCAATGTATGCAAGTGATAGTAATCTTTTTCGGTGTTTTTTAGGATAAAAACAAAAACAAAGTGCAAGTGATGTGTTTGTACTAAAGTGCAAGAACGTAAAAACTCTTTACCTTAAGTTGTTCGATGCATAAGCTTTAATGTGCACACTGATATTTGTTTTTCCTTAAAAACAATTTTTTGAAGATAAATCCTAAGTTCAAAACTAGAAGTGATCGTGGGGGGGAGTGTCGAGGCTCCTCTATCTTGGTCAACAACCAGGGAAAAGGATCTATGCTAGCAAGGTCTTGACTTATCTTTGCGGTTGACTAAGCTCCTTTCTCCACTCACCTACAAGCAAGAAGAATGTAAAGGTTAAATTTTTAATCAATACTAAAACAATCCTAAGCACACAATTATCGAGGGGTGTGATTGGAGACCAACAGGTGGATCAGTACTGAACTTGCTATGGCCTCACAGTGTGACTACATGCAGGGTGTTTTCTAGTGTGCTTTAGGATCTAAGCTATAAAATATCTAAGATCAACCTATATAACTATTGACCATATACTTGTGTATCTTGCCATCTAGATAGACCCTATTAAAACATATGCATTTCTAGGGCAAGCTCAAGTTTTGTTTTTCATAAAATAACTTCATTTGAAGGCTTTTGAACCTTAGGAAAGTCAAATTACAAAGTTGAAGGTGCAACCTTATCCAAAAGGAGGCATTGGACCACCAAAAGCCACTCCAATGAAGAGACAAAGTCACAAGGCAAGTGAAGAGACAAGGAGGGCATGTCAAGAGACATGGAGGATATATGAAGAGTCATAGAAGGCTCCCAAGGCTATATAAACACCATCCAAGCTCATCAAAGGCGTGTGCGGATGCTAGGAAGTCATGGTGCTGCATACATATGTGTCATTGAGCCATAGGCTCTCATAGATGCTCTTATTCTCTTGTATATCTCTCCTACCCTTTCCAAAGGGTGCTCCATTTCTATAGCAGCCTGTTAGGACTTCAATTTCTCTTTGTAGGAAGCTCCATTCTAATAGTTCTTATACTTTCTGGAAAGCTTAGAAGCCAAGGATTCTGTTCCAAAAAGAATTTTGGCAAAACTTATCTTGTGCTGTGAGATATTGCTATTTCTTTGTTTTTTATTATGTCCCGAAACCTGCTAGGAAAATTGGCTGTTTTATGTGACTCAGTTGACAGGGCTACAGGTGTCCAAATCCAATGATTGATAGCTCATTGGAAAGCCCTTACTGTCAAGTTTTGGTCACTAAAATGGTTTTGTGATTGGAGTTGGGAATTTGGAGAATATACCAGTTTTAGTGAGTACTGGTCTCATGGCAGATAGGTCTTCTGAAGGGTCCAAGCTTCTTGTTGTGCATTTGGAGGAGAAATCTTCCACAGTGGTATCAGAGCTCCTTGTGGACATCAAGGAGAGTACAAAGAAGGAGGCCAGCCAAGGAATCACCCATTGAAGCCTTTTCAAAGCTTTAAGGAGGTTGCAAACTTGGAACCAAGGGGGAGCTTCATCTTCATCACACAAAGGGACTTCAATTTCAACAAAGGAGATAATCCCACACCATATTTCAATTTTAGGTGATTCAAGAGCATGGGAGAGGTATCCAACCAGATTGAGAAGTTGGACACAGACAACTTTCAACCTTGGAAGTTTAGGATGACAAACTTCATCATGAGCAAGGACTTAGGAGGCATAATCAATGGAGGTGATGTCAAGCCAGTTGTTGCGGATCCAACTAACCCTACCGACCAAGAAAGGAGAGCAATTAGAGAATGGGAGGTAAGAAATAGAAGGGTTATGTTTATGATATCTCAGCATGTAAGCAACACAATGATAGGTCACATTCAAAGCATGGAAACGGCCAAGGAGATGTGGGAATATTTGGAGAAGATGTTCACCACAAACACAAAGGCAAATAAGGTACAACTCGAAAATGAACTCAACAACTTGAAGAAAGGAGGTTACCAATCCATACATGATTACATAATTAAAAGCCAAAGGTATTAGAGATTCATTGGCAGCCATAGGACATTCAATTGATGATGATGACATGGTTGCATTTGTACTTAATGGTCTTAAAGATGATGACAAAGGGAGGAACTTCATATCCTCATTGTATGCTAGGGAAAACATGCCTGATTTTGATCAATTGAACACTTTAATGGTTAATGAAGAAATATTGCAAGGTGGAAGCAAGGGCAAAGGTGCCCAAGGTCAAATGCTATATGCAGGAAGAGGAAGAGGCAAAGCATCAAGAGGTAGAGGAAGAGGAAGGCAAAGCCAAGCAAGCAAAGTGACAACCAAGAGGACTCAAATGAAGGCTCATCTTCAATGGAAGAGGTAGAGGCAGGAACAATAGAGGAAGAGGAAGAGGATCAAGAGGCAATGGATGCTTCATTTGTGGGAAGCTAGGACATTGGGCAAATGAATGCTACCAAAGGAGGAACAATGCTCAAGGTAACTATGCTTCAAATGAGTCACTGATCAAGTTCTTGCCATGAGTCATGCATATGGGGATAGTAAAACATGAGAAGGATGATACTTGGTACATAGATAGTGGTTGTAGCAATCATATGTCTTGTAGGGAGGACATGTTTTGCAATTTACAGGCTCCAAAGCAAAGAGGATGTGTAGAGACAGGTGACAACACCGAGCATGTGATCAAACACATTGGAGATGTCAAATTTCAGGATGGCAAGAAGAGTAAGACACTATCCGAGGTATTATATGTCCCTACTATTACAAAGAATCTCGTTTCTATTGGTCAAATGGTAGATAAAGGATACCAAGTGAAGTTCAATAGCAAAGGTTGCTTCATAGAGGATCCAAAGAATGGATTTCAGCTTGTGGCAAAAGGAGAGAAGCATGGAAGTATGTTTACTCTCAATATCAAGCAAAATCCCAACAAGGTAATGTTCATCACTTCAGGAAATAGAAGAATTGCAGATTTGGATTTGTGGCATAAAGGATAGGACATGTAAACATTGAAAAGCTAAAGAACATGGAGAAAGTGCAGTGCTCAAAGGGCTTCCAACTTCTCAACATCACATCTTCATGAGGTATGTGAAGCTTGTCAATTTGGGAAGCAAACTAGGTTGCCTTTCAACTCAAGCAAGTATGTTTCTCCAAGGGTTTTGGATTTAGTGCATACAGATGTATGGGGACCTTCAAGAGAACCTTCACATGCAGGTAATAGGTACTTTGCTACCTTTATTGATGATTGTTCAAGGAAAATTTGGTTGTATATAATCAAACAAAAATCAGATGTGTTTGAAGTATTCAAAAAGTACAAAGAACTTGTTGAGAATGAAACAGGTCATAGGATTAAAACCCTAAGGTCAGATGGAGGTGGAGAATATTTCTCCAATGAGTTCAAAAGGTTCTTAGAAGATGAAGGCATAAGGAGGCAATAAACATGCAGGTATAACCCTCAACAAAATGGTATTTCAGAAACAAAGAATAGACAAATTGCAGAGGTAGCTAGATGCATGTTGAATGAGATGAATGAACCTTTCTCATATTGGGCTGATGCAGCAACCATAGCAGCATATATTATGAACATGATACCAACTTCAGGAGTTCATGATCTTACTCCAGATGAGGTATACTATCAAAGGAACCAGATTTGTCTCATTTAAGGATTTTTGGTTGCATATGCTATGTTCATGTCCCACAGGAATTAAGAGAAGGTAAGCTTGATGCTAGGGCTGAAAAATGCATTTTTGTTGGCTACTCAAATGAGCAAAAGGGGTACAGGTGTTATAATCCGGTCACTAAAAATCTTAGAGTGTCAAGGGATGTTGTGTTTAATGAGTTAAAACCTTGGTATGGAGGTGTGAATGATTTGCAGGAAGAAGATTTTGTACATGTAGATCAGGTACATGAAGAGCAAGTGCAAGTTAGCACTACATTGAGTGGACCAAGTATGCCAAGTCCTTCACAAAGCTCATCATCATGGAAGGGAAAGCAAAAGGAGTTAGAGCATACATCAGAATGTAGCCACAATAGAGGTAATGGAGGTAACTTGGTAAGAGATTTTCATTCAAGTGAAGATGAAGATGAATTTGAAGAAGTTGTAACTCCTAAAGTACAAAAGAAATGGACATTGAAGAAATATCCAATCACAGGTAGTGAAAGGAGGTAAAAAAGAGTAAAACATCCTATTCAAAAGCTCACTTATGATAGCTTTATTGCAAAGCATTATGCTTATATGACACAGGTTATCAAAGATAAGGAACCATCAAGCTATGAGGAAGCTAGCCAACACAAGGAATGGAGAGATGCTATGGATGAGGAGATTCAAGCTCTCAAGGAAAACCAAACTTGGGAATTGGTACCTAGAGAAGAAGGCATGAAGGTAGTCACAAACAAATGGGTGTACAAAGTCAAAAGGAATTCAGATGGATCTTTAGCAAGGCACAAAGCAAGGTTAGTAGCTAAGGGCTACACACAAACATATGGGCTTGATTATGAAGAAACTTTTAGTCCTATTGCAAATAAGAATACAATTAGGACTTTGATTTCAGTGGGTGCTTCTAAAAGATGGAGAATGTATCAATTGGACATTAAAAATACTTTTCTTAATGGAAATTTGGAAGAAGTGGTTTATATGTATCAACCCATAGGTTCTGAAGATGAAAAGAAGCATGATTTTGTATGTAAACTAAAGAAGGCTTTGTATGGACTCAAGCAAGCACCTAGAGCATGGAATTAGAGATTGGTTGAGTACCTAATGAATTGTGGTTATGTTGCAAGTGATTTAGATCCTTCACTTTACATCAAAAGGGTTGATGGAGAATCTATATACATATGCATATATGTTAATGATCTTATCATAACAGGTGATAATGATGCAGGTATCAATGAAATTAAGGCAAAACTTGGGAAGGAGTTCAAGATTTCAGATCTTGGAATCCTCAAATACTTCTTGGGCATTGAGGTTATGTACATAAATGATGGTCTCTACTTGATGCAAAGAAAATATTTGTTGGATGTATTGTACAGGTTTGGAATGAGTGGATGCAAACCACTAAAGCAACCAATGGATGTAAATACCAAACTTAGCTCCACCCAAGAAGAAGAAATTGAGGACATTCATACCTATAGGAACCTAATAGGCTCACTTATATATGGAACCATAACTAGACTTATTTGGCATTTAGTGTAGAAGTTCTTTCTCAATACATGCATGCTCCTACTAATGATCATTTGAATGCAGCAAAGAGGATACTCAGGTACATCAAAGGTACAATAAATCAAGGACTTTTCTATGTTTATGGAGGATCATTAGAGCTCAAAGGATATGCGAATGCTGATTGGGCGGGCTCCAAAGATGATAGAAGAAGCACCACAGGTTATGTGATCATGCTAGGAAACAATTGTGTATCATGGAGTTCAAAGAAGCAACCCACAGTTGCTATGTCTTCAACCAAAGCTAAATATAGAGCCTTGGCCCAAGCTACATGTGAGATAATGTGGATGATAAAACTAATGAAAGACTTGAATGTGCAGGTTGGATCAGTTCCTTTGTTTGGAGATAATATATCAAGCATATATCTTGCAAACAACTCTATGTTTCATGCAAGGAGCAACCACATTGAAGTCCACTATCATTTCATAAGGGAGAAGATGCTTCAAAAGGAAGTGGATATTCATCATGTAAGTACAAGGGACCAAGTAGCTGATCTACTAACAAAGTTCTTGCATGCTGGAAAGCTTTCCAAGCTGAAGCAAGCCATACAACTCAAGGAACCAACTTCAAATGCAAAAGAAACTTGAGCTTGAGGGGGAGTGTTAAAAGATATGCATTTCTAGGGCAAGCTCTGTAAGACAATAGTTACGCAATATAACACAGGAGCAATAGCAGAGAAGATAACAGATATAGGAGAATCTCAACAATTTTCTACTAGCAGCAAGTACAAAGATGATGGCGTTGTCCACCCGTGCGCTCTCAAGGTAGAGCTTAAATGGTGATCTAGACAACTCTAGACAGGGAGATACAAGGTAGAGGTATGCTGGCTCAACTCAATGTCTTAGGTAGTGCAGAAAGTCATGTATATATAGGATCATGGGTGGCCTGCCATGGACGGCTATACATGGGCGGTAGAGCGTGGGCGGCCACCGCCCGCGTAATTGCCATACACGGCTTAGACTGGTTGAACCGACCTAACAAATATAAATGATTTCTGACTCCGACAGGGAATATTCCATGGAATATTCCCTTTACCGTCGCGCCGGGGGCGCTGCCCCCGGACCCCCACCAGGGGGCCCGCTGGCCCCCTGGGACCCCCCAGCCAGGGGGCCCGCTGGCCCCCTTGGACCCCCCAGCCGGGGCTGCTCACCGCTGCCCCGGACCCCACAATTGGGGACCCTGGTAACTCCCTTTCCTTATAATATCTTACATGGTCCAATATGACCTTCATCCAACATTCAAGTTGGGATTCCCATCAATTGGGTAATGCACGCTTGGCTTCTCCTCATAAAGGGGGCCTTACAAAATGTGCATACAATCATGAGGGGTAGACATTGATCATACTCTAACACCCCCCCTCAATGTTTACCGATGATAAATCAAGTAGGTCTCGGTCCTATGCCCATCTGTTGAAGATGCTTGTTGAGCTGCTCTCTTCCAAGTGCTTTAGTGAATATGTCAGCACAATTTGCCTCTGTTGGGCAATATTCTAGCTCCACAATTTCATCTTCAATTAGCTCACGAATGTAATGGTACTGTACTTCTATGTGCTTGGTGCGAGCATGAAATATTGGGTTCTTTGCAATAGCCATACAACTTTGATTATCACACTTGAGTACAATTGGCATATTTGATGGAAAGCCTATATCTGCAAGAATTCTCCTTAACCAGACTGCCTCACAAGAAGCAAAACAAGCTGCTTTGTACTCTGCTTCAGTGGAGGAGAGTGCGAGAGTTGGTTGCTTCCTACTTACCCAAGAAAATATTCTTGAACCAAGTGAGAAACAATATCCAGAAACTGATTTTCTAGAATCACAATCTCCAGCCCAATCTGAATCACAATATCCTTGGAGTGTATCACCTGTGGTATACAAAATACCAAAATCCAAGGTTCCTGCAATGTACATTAGAATTCGCATTCCAGCATTCCAGTGACTCTCCTTAGGTTTGTTGGAAAACCTGCTTAACACTCCAACAGCATAGCAAATGTCTGGTCTAGTGTTGCACAGAAAAATAAGACTTCCAACGAGCTTCCTATACTTCTTAGCATCTACATCAGGCATGTTATCATCCATAGATAGCTTATGATTTACCTCCATAGGTGTGCTAGTTGGTTTGCAGTCCATCATTCCAAATGCCTTGAGAATTTCTTTGGAATATTTTTGTTGTGAGATGAAAATGCCATCCTTCCTTTGCCATACTTCAATTCCCAAACAAAAATGGAGTAGACCTAAGTCTGTCATTTCAAACTCAGTTCCCAAGCTGATCCGAGTTTGATTGATGAGTTCCTGATGATCTCCTGTAATGATCAAATCATCTACATATACAATGACAACAACTAGCTTGCTATCCCTTTTCGTTACATACAAGTTAGCATCAGAAGTACTTCTTTCAAAACCCATATTTTTGAAAAAATGATCAATTCGTTGGTACCAAGCCCGTGGAGCTTGCTTAAGTCCATACAAAGCTTTCTTCAACCTGCAAACTTTATTTTCTGAATTGGGCACCTCAAAACCTGGTGGTTGAGATACATATACCTCCTCCTTGAGGTGACCATTCAAAAATGCAGATTTGACATCCATCTGGAAAATAGGCCAAGACTTTGTGCAGCTACTGCAAGTACCGTCCGAATAGTTGTCATGCGTGCTGTTGGTGCAAAAGTTTCTTGAACATCAAATCCTTCAATCTGTGAAAAACCCTGTGCAACTAATCGTGCCTTATACTTTTCTAATGTTCCATCAGCTTTATACTTAGCTTTCCAAATCCATTTAGTACCTATTACCTTCTTCTTTGGCGGCAAGTCGACTAGATCCCATGTATCATTTTTGAGTATACTATCATACTCAGACTGCATTGCCGCTCTCCAATCCTGATCATCAATGGCTTCTTCTATGGTGGTAGGTTCCTTTATCGAACCCATGATATCTGCCATTAGAGCCATGTTAACAATGTGTTCTGAGGCTCTTCTTTGCTCCTCTATTCTCTTTGATCTTCGTAATCCATCCGATGATGATTCTGGTGCATCTACATGTGGATTGTGATCATCAAAGAGCTGTTGTGCCCACTTCGGTAGTGGCTTACGCTGTGCAGCTACAATTGGTTGGCTTTTTATTGAGGAAATTTCTCCATCAGATGTTTCCTCCTCCTCAACTTTAACCTGTCTTTTGATAGGCACAAGGTGAGATATTTCTCCGTTTGATGAGATAGTAGATTTACCTTTATCTTCTACTAAGTGTGGTCGTTCATCAAACACCACATCTCGGCTGACAAAAATCTTCCTTGCCTCAGGATCCCATAACCTGTATGCTTTAGACTCTTCACTATATCCTAGGAAGACACACTTTTTGCTTTTTGAATCCAACTTTGATCTTGTTGAATCAGGAATATGTGCATAACAGAAACAACCAAAAATTCTGAAATGCAAAACTGAAGGCTTTTTACCAGAATATGCTTCTTGAGGAGTCATCCCCTTCAGAGCTTTTGTGTAGCTTCGATTGAGGATGTAGACTGCTGTATTGACTGCTTCTGCCCAGAATGAATCAGGCATGTCTTGAGCCTTTAACATACAACGAGCCATTTCAACTACTGTCCTGTTCCTGCGCTCAACAACGCCATTTTGTTGAGGTGTATGAGCTGTGGTAAGTTGCCTTTTCACACCATGCTCCTTACAGTAATTGTTGAATTCTGTTGACAAGAATTCACCTCCTCTATCTGTTCTAAATTTCTTCAGTTTCCTTCCTGATTCACTTTCTACATACTTATGCCACGCTTTAAATTTTTCAAAAGCATCAGCCTTCTCTCGAATGAAATAAACCCACATCTTTCTACTATAATCGTCGACTAACAGCAAGAAGTAGAAAGATCCTCCTAAAGCAGGTGTAGACATTTTACCGCAGAGATCAGCATGTACCAACTCTAGAGGAGCTTGAGATCGATTGCTGGTCTCTCTTGGAAATGCCTTTCGTTGTTGCTTGCCCATCATACAAGCTTCACAAGGTTCCTGCAACTCTGAAAATGCAGGCAAATGAGCAACCATCCCTGTTCGTTGCATCTCCTTCAAAACTGCAAATCCGAGATGCCCAAATCGTTGGTGCCATAACCTGCTTACATCTTTATCTTCTGTAGCAGTTAAAGCACTTAACTCATACAAGTTATCCCGTCGTGTGCCTTTACCTACAACATTACCTGATGAATCCATGATTTCCGCACCACTCTTATTGAAGTGAACTTCGAGTCCACGATCTGTTATTGCAGAAACTGACAACAAATTTCTTTTGAGTGTAGGTACATAGAGAACATCGGATAACTTTTTCTCAACACCTGGAGAAGTGATAAAAGAGATGGTTCCAGTTCCTTCAGCTGGACACTTGGAGTCGTTTCCCACCACTACATTGATGGATTCCCGCAGAGGCACTAGGGAACTATACCAATCCTTTTTACTAGTCATATGGCGAGAAGCTCCACTATCTAAAATCCATGGCTCATCAACACGAGCTTGAGCAGATGAACATACCTCTTCAATAGCTACCCAAAGTTCCAGCTCTGTGTTGTTTGCAGACTCTTTGTTCTTCCATGATGATTTTACAGTCCCATTCCGTTCATCAGCTTGCTTCTTTCTGCAATCCTTGATGGCATGGCCTTTCTTTTCACAATAGAAGCAACTTCCTGTGAACTTTTTCTTCTTTGGCTTCTTCTTTGATCCCTCTGAAGAGCCTTTACCTTTTGCATTTGCTGAGAATGCAGCATCAGTTGTACTTTGCCGATTCTTCAACCGCATCTCTTCTTCTAAAAGCATGGCACAAACTCTTCAAATGTAAGAGGAGTTGGCCTTACCTGAGTGTTAAGGGCTGTTACTAATCCATCATACTTTGCTGGAAGAACACGTACAGATCTTCGAGCTAGCTCTTCTGGTGTTATAACAACACCAACTGCAGCCAATTGATCTTGAAGATGCTTTATCCGTTTGATAAAATCTTCAGCCTTTTCAGAATCAGAATGCTTTTCATTTGCCAACTGATTTTCTAAATTCTGTATCCTAGTGTGGTTCTTGGTCTCATATTGTCGAGCCAATATGCCCCAAGCCTCATGTGCTTTAGTAGTATGTTGAACTAAAGTAAGCACAGAATCACTTACACTAGTGACAATCGCACATAATGCATCAGCATTCCGCCTCTTCCAAGCTCGTAGAAGATCTGGATCTGGCTGAATCATCAATCTTGAATTTGCTGGATCTTCAACTGGTATAGGCTCTGGATCCAATCCCATCGGTCCCATGACAGTGTCAAGTAATTCATAGGAGTCCAAAATTGCAGAAATTTTGAACTTCCAGAGTGTATAGTTGGTTCCATCCAGCTTCCCTTCAGTGAATGCAGGTGGACGAATTCGAATAGGTGCAGCATTAACATTAGGTGAAGCACCAAGACTAGTGTTCGACGATGAAGCCATCATGTAATCACTCCAATAATCTACTAATATTCTAGTCTGCTAGTAGGCTAAAATAATGATACTTCTCAAGCTATTCGAACCTTACAGCTCTGATACCATGTAAGACAATAGTTACGCAATATAACACAGGAGCAATAGCAGAGAAGATAACAGATATAGAAGAATCTCAACAATTTTCTACTAGCAGCAAGTACAAAGATGATGGCGTTGTCCACCCGTGCGCTCTCAAGGTAGAGCTTAAATGGTGATCTAGACAACTCTAGACAGGGAGATACAAGGTAGAGGTATGCTGGCTCAACTCAATGTCTTAGGTAGTGCAGAAGTCATGTATATATAGGATCATGGGTGGCCTGCCATGGACGGCTATACATGGGCGGTAGAGCGTGGGCGGCCACCGCCCGCGTAATTGCCATACACGGCTTAGACTGGTTGAACCGACCTAACAAATATAAATGATTTCTGACTCCGACAGGGAATATTCCATGGAATATTCCCTTTACCGTCGCGCCGGGGGCGCTGCCCCCGGACCCCCACCAGGGGGCCCGCTAGCCCCCTGGGACCCCCCAGCCAGGGGGCCCGCTGGCCCCCTTGGACCCCCCAGCCGGGGCTGCTCACCGCTGCCCCGGACCCCACAATTGGGGACCCTGGTAACTCCCTTTCCTTATAATATCTTACATGGTCCAATATGACCTTCATCCAACATTCAAGTTGGGATTCCCATCAATTGGGTAATGCACGCTTGGCTTCTCCTCATAAAGGGGGCCTTACAAAATGTGCATACAATCATGAGGGGTAGACATTGATCATACTCTAACAAGCTCACGTTTTGTTTTTCATAAAATAACTTCATTTGAAGGCTTTTGAACCCTAGGAAAGTCAAAGTACAAAGTTGAAGGTGCAACCTTATCCAAAAGGAGGCATTGGACCACCAAAAGCCACTCCAATGAAGAGAGAAAGTCACAAGGCAAGTGAAGAGACAAGGAGGGCATGTGAAGAGACATGGAGGACATATGAAGAGCCATAGAAGGCTCCCAAGGCTATATAAACACCATCCAAGCTCATTCAAGGCGTGTGTGGATGCTAGGAAGTCGTGGTGCTGCATAAATATGTGTCATTGAGCCATAGGCTCTCATAGATGCTCTTATTCTCTTGTATATCTCTCCTACCCTTTCCAAAGGGTGCTCCATTTTTGTAGCAGCCTGTTAGGACTTCAATTTCTCTTTGTAGGAAGCTCCATTCCGAGAGTTCTTGTACTTGCTGGAAAGCTTATAAAGCAAGGAGTCTTTTTCAAAAAGATTTTTGGCAAAAATCTTCTTGTACTGTGAGATATTGCTATTTCTTTGTTTGCTATTATGTCCTGAAACCTGCTAGAAAAACTAGGCTGTTTTGTGTGACTCAATTGACAGGGCTACAGGTGCTCAAATCCAATGATTGATAGCTCATTGGAAAGCCCTTATTGTCTAGTTTTTGTGGCTAAAAGGGTTTTGTGATTGGATTCGGGAATTTAGAGATATACCAGTTTTAGTGAGTACTGGTTTGAGGGCAGATAGGTCTTGGGAAGGGTCCAAGCTTCTTGTTGTGCATTTGGAGGAGAAATCTTCCAACAAACCCTACTCATATGATTCAGAGACTAAGGTTTCACTAGTAACAAGATCTTTTATGAAATCTTCTTCTTCTAATTGTATATTAGCTTTGTTCTGCTTGGATTGAGTGGTACTATTTATCATTGGAGGCAACTAATACTAAAAAATAAAAGATGTCAAAATGATATTTTCATTTGTAGACTCATTACTCAGGGACTCATTCGTAGACTCATTACTCATAGACATCCAAAAGAAATATATAAATATTGCTAGTTTGCTATGCCTACAGAAATCTAAAATGGTGTCCTCTTTTTGCAAACTTGAGGCACCCAGTAAACATGTATGTGGAGGCTATGTTTTGTGCAAAATGTAGCATTCCTCATTCCCAAAAGATGGTTTAGTTTGAGCTACTTAGAAATAGCAGCTTGTTCAAAGTTATGTCTCTGGTCCTATGCAGACACCCTCTTTTGGAAATTATCTTTACTTCATGACTTTCATTCATGATTTTTCTAGGCATGGTTGGGTACATCCATTGAAAGCAAAGTTTGAGTGTTTATGTGTTTCAAATAGTTTCTAGTTTTGGTTGAAAATTTATCTCCGTGTAAAATGAGCACCCTCTGTTCTGATCGGGGGGGGGGGGGGGTGGGATATATGTCTTCTGATTTTAATGCATTTGTAGCTGAATATGGGATAAAACATCAATGTACAATCTTCTATAAACCTCAACAAAATGGAGTTGCAGATCAAAAGAACTACTCACTCATGGAGATGGGGAGGTGTATGGTCAAGAGTCAGGCTTTACCACACAACTTTTGGCTTGAGCTTGTTATGTATGCAGCATATGCAGTCTATCACTCCATATGAGGCTTGGTCCTAAGTGAACTGTTGCTGATCTGCATTTTTTGGTTGTCTGGCATATGTATTAGTGCCCAAACAACAACACAAGAAATTTAATGATAAGGTAGTGAAATGTATTTTTGTTAGGCACAATTTTAAAAGCAAAGGCTTTCATCTGTATCTTCCATAGACTAAATGCATCTTGGTTAGCCATGATATTATTTTTGTGGAAGATGCTCTTCAACCATTACTTTCATGTACTAAGGATACATTAGTTAGCTCCGAAGACATGTATGATACTTCCCTGCCTCTTTTTACAGGCAGACAATCTAGTGCTGGTCCTAATGAGGCAACTTCTCAGTTTTATAGGTTTCATGTGATGATGCAGATTTACATGATGCACTTGTTGATAAGAGGGAAGATGCTTAGGGGACAAATAGCTATGCCAAAATGGCTCGTGCAAACTTTGGGTGATAGCAAATTAGATGCACCTTTATCATATCATGGCTCTCATAGTGCTTGTTTTATATTATATTGCTATGTTATGGCATCCTCTAGTCTCTCTCATGAGAATGAGCCTATTTTGTCTGATGAAGCTCAAAATTCAAAAAAAAATGGATGGCTTCTATTCACCCCGAATATGATGATATCATGAAAAATGGTATCTGGTCTTTATGTGACTTGCCCTCACAAGAAGGCCATTGGCACTAAGTGGGTATACAAGAGCCATTGATTTTGATGAGACATTTGCTCCTACATGCCAAATTACTAATGTTCCTAGCATTTGTGCACTTCCAACTCATCACGATTCGAATGTACATGAGTTGGACATTAAAACTACATTTTTGAATGGTCACTTGCATGAAGAAGTGAATGTTTTTCAGCCCCATGGCTTTGTGTAGAAAGGGCATGAAAACCAAGGGTGCATATTGAGAAAGGATTTATATTGTTTGA
>MU263267.1:25000-40000 GCA_020310875.1 Ceratopteris richardii
TACCTCTGAATGGTATTCCCAGAAGCCGGTTGTGAACATCTCTTCGAATGTCTGCTTGTAGCACGCCGGTAGATATTTTATTCTGCAATGCCAGGCATAACACACCCGTAGCGATGGCGTTGTACTCATATCATATACCAGATCGAAATTGCCATGCTCAAAGCCCGGGGTGTTGACATGAGGTGCCTTGACGCGTCGGAAGACTTTAAAAATCATTTGCATCATGTCAAAGATTTTGACAGTCACATGCGCCGCTATATCGTCCATATGCTTTAATCTAGGGAGCCAGTGGCGAATTGTAGCCATCATGTAGCCTACAGTTGGTAACTCGATGGGTGGCTTAAAGTAGGGGTAATTCAACCAGTCCTGGCACTGCTTATTGTTTTGTACCTTAATAGCAAAGGCAGTCCAGGAGCGGCGTCGTGGTACTAGTCCCCAACATGGGTTATACTTTAAATGCAAAGGTGCCTTTACCCATATACTCATCATTTCTGGATACTTCTGTAGTAAATCTTTGCGCCACTCTGGTTGATAGATCTCTCCTTGCTGCGCATCAAGTGGTAGATCGTCCTCCTCGAATTGAGTTGCATGCGATGGTTTCTTACCTGTCTCTTTCTCAATGGCTAACTGATATTCAGCCATTAACATAAAATATGGTTTATACTGTAGCTCATGCCCAGATATGTATTGTCGCGGGGCCAAATGAGCAAAGAATGGAGACTGTAAAATCCTTTCTTCTATCATCGCCATGGCATGTAATTGTGCCTCTACTCTAGCTGAGTGCGTTGTTCCAAGTTCCTCAATTGTCTTCATCCACGCGGGGGTCCGGAGTTCGTAAGTCATTTGGCCTTCGGCCGTGACCTGTCCGCCTGGGATGGGTTGTGGCTCGTACGCCTCTCCAAACGTTTCCTCCACCGGGATGGTGACAGTTTCTTCCTCAGCTGGTAGCTCAAGTGGGGAATCTGGACTTGGTGGTGCTTCATATACTGCGATCCTTGATTCCAGGTTTGATACCTGGGCCCGTAATGCGTTGAGTTCCTCTAAGATGTCAGGAGAGGGGTCCACAGGTGCTGGTATGTCTGGGTGTGCCGGTGCTCGTAACTGGAGTAATTTATGATCTTCTTTGAGTTTCTATAACTCCTCGTTCATGCGGTCGTATTCATCTAGCAGTCTTACATGATCTTCTAGCAGCATTTTCATTGAGTCTGAGGGAATGGCTTTGAACCGAATAGGACTTAAAGGTTGGTCTGGGTGGTCAAGAGCTGCTTCTAAGTTTTCTCGGTTCTGATCCTGTAGGCGCTCGTTTTCCTCCTTTGCTACTGCTAGATGTCTTCTGAGTAAGCCCATGTTTCGTGTTAGCGTTGCATTGCGGACTGTCTGGGCTCTTAATAAGTTATCTAGGTCAGCAGTGGCTTCCTTGGTCTTTTCTTCGCTTTCTAGTTCCAATTTGTGATATGCCTCGCGTAATTCCTGGTATCGGGTGTTCAGAGAGGCATTCTCAATAGACAATAAATTAAGCTGCGACTGTAAGTCAGTGGTTGTCCTCTGCAGCTGCTGATAATTATTGCCAAGAGATGTGAACTCATCTCTTACTTGCGTCATACACATGAACATCTGTCGAAATGCATTATCTACAGTGGGTGATAGTATTAATGGGGTGCTTAATGAAGATGCAGTGGGTGTAGATGCAAAGGGAACGGGGAATGGGGGTGGGAACGTGAATGATGTGGTGATTGTGGGAAATTGTGAGGTGCCTAAATATAATTGTGCCGTGAGTGAAGTGAGTGATGGTGCAGTGGGTGGTGAGATGTCCATGTCATTGGACGTGTCCAGTGCAGTGACTGTGAATATAGGTGTGACTGTGGGTGCTTGTGCTGGTGTAAATACGGGATTTACAAAGGTTGAGGAGTAATTTACAGGGGGGCTGGCTGGAGCAGCTTGGTGGAAAGGGGAAATAGGGGTTACAATGGGTCGGGGAGGTGAGACGGGGGAGAAGGTTAATGGCGGTGGGAATGGAAAAAGGGGTCTTGGAGTTGTGGGGAAAGATGGAAAAGATGGATGGAGGAATGGGTTGGATAAAAAGGTGGGTGTGTAAGGGGGTAGACTAGTTCTAATGGGTGCACGAATTGTGGGGTTAGTGGTCGTAAAGACGATTTCTGCTACGCCACCGGCGAATGAAGATGTTAGTCGGGGGGAAGGAGGGTGAAGAGGGGAGGTTGGAGGGATGGGCGGTGATGGAGGAGTGGTTGGGGTGGTCGGTACTTCAGTGACTATTGAGGTATGTACAGTTGTAGCGCGGGGTGGGGATTCTACAAGGATGGTTTCTGCTGTCAACGAACTTTCGGGGATGAGGCGTGCCTCCCTCGCTTGTTGTGAAGACTGTGCTCCTATTGGTACACGAATGTATTCGCCGGGCTTGGAAAGTAGTCGGACTCTGCGGGGGTCAAACTCTGGTAGTGGCTTTCTTTGCAAGTACCTGAGGGCTTCGTTGGAGCCTACTGATTTGACTAACTCTCTGAATCCTTTGATGTATGCGTCTTCGAAACCGCTTGTGACAAGTTCTTGTTCTATTATTGCTTGAGTCTCTTCCTCTGTCAGCTTTTTGCGTGCCCAAACTTTTTCCATAGTTCTATACAGCTTCTTAATAGCTAGTGTGTAAGCTGCTGCTTCACAAGTTTCATCTTCATGGGTACTTGTATCACCATGTGTGTCTGTTTGTTGGCCTTGGCCATCTGTCTGTTCATGCTCTTGGGATTGGTGAGTGCCCTGGCTGGCTTCGTCATCGCCTTCATCGTCATCGGTTGCTGTTCTTTCGTCATCAGAGCTGGACACGATCTGTCCTTGTGGCTGATCCCGGGGTGTGGTGGGATAGCTAGGCCTTTCAAATTCTTGAGAAAATAGTTGTCCTTCTGGAAATTGGAACTTATTGGAGAATGCATCGGGCATCTCAAAATCGAACGTTGTGTTCAGTGGCTCTGCTTGTTCTGCTTCTAAATGTGGTATTGGAAAAGAGAATGCTTCTGCACCAATAGTGGTGGGAAGTTCGGTTGCCGTGGTGATAGGTTCTGTGGTTGTGGCTGCTTGGGGTGCAACAGTACTGGTGGTGCCCTCCGGCATAACTGGTCTTGATAACCGGATACGAATTGGTGGTACCGTGGGAGTGGCTGCGGTCGGTGACTGCTCTGGAGATGGTTGTGGTGAGGGTGATTCTGACACCTGAAGGCAGGGTATGGTTCCTCTCATGCGTTTTTCGGCTCTGCCTTTGCTAGAATTTCTAGCCTTCTTTCCCTTTGAATGCTTTCAATTCCTCACTGGTCATGGCACGCTCAATGGGTAAATCATATGCCAAACACATATATATAATCCTTGTAAGTGCACAACATCCATTGATGACCTTCTTTCGTTCCCATCTATGTTGTGCCAAATAGAGCTGGTCAATTATCCAGCTAGCTAGATCAATCGTTTGAGGTCCAGTACATGCTAAGTATAAACCAAAATTAGATTCTCTTGTGGGGCATGGTAAAACGATCCTGAGCTGGGAAAGCAAAATGCTGCATGCATATCCGCAATGGCTTGGAGAGCTCAGGGGTTATAGCTGAAATATCCTCCCACTTAGTAACATCACCACGTTTCATCTGCTCTGGGACTAGCCGTTCTCGCCCAGTCGGAGTGTGCGTTCCATGTATTTTCAGAGCTGCGCGAATTAAATCTTTAGACAAATAAAACCTTCTGAATGGAGGATCATTAACCAAGGATGGTAACATGAATGTGCCAGGTAGATCCTTGTTCTCTGAAGCTGTCAAGGTGGTTACTAAGTAAAAGCATCTGTAAAAATCAAGTTTAGGCAGAGGGTCACTAAAATATTCGGTAAATCCCGCTCGTGCCCAAACGTGCGTTAAATCTTGGGTATTCTGTAGTCTTTCAATTTCTCTTGAAAAGAATTGGTACTTGGCCCATGTGCGAAGATCAAATGCCAAATTGGCCTCAATTATGAAATCAGTGTCTGCTAAGGGTCCTGCTAGGCCTTGAAACCAATGAGAATTACGATGAATCTTCTCAGTATATCCTCTAGGAGGATCGTCGATTGGCATGGGTCCTGGAAAACCTTGAAACTCTGGTGGTTGCATCGTAGGATAAGATTCCGCGAGTAATTCTCCAATATTGGCCATTGGTGTGCTTGGGCCAGCTTCTGATGGTTCTTCTTCGGTTTGCATGATGACTGACGAGCTAATGGAAAAGATCTGCTACAAAAGATTAACACATTAGTATGGAATTATGATCCCATTAAGGTGAGACCGCAATCCCTTTCCATAACCGATGTGTAACCCGTATAGCCAAGTGTCATGAAGTGATTGATGCAATGATTATTTGCAAAACTAATGCAGGTCTCTAGACGCCTACATGGTCAGATTATGCATACATTTCTTGATGAGCTTTTATTATGCATGATGTGGGGTTTTGGTGTATGAATTCATACAAGGTTGGGTTGAGGGTGAATTATTACAAGGGTGGAGTTTAAACGGGATGGGAGAATTGTTAGATAATGGGGTACAAGAAGACGTCTGGATACGTTTCGGTATCCATTTCGTAAGAGTCTTTGAGTGGGTGGTGTGTTTTTGCTGAGGGACAAAAAGTGGTATCGGGTTTGTTGGTATTGAAGGATGAAAAGATTTCTGAGGGGTATATATTACATGGCTAGAGGGTTGTGCTATAAGACATTGTTTGGGTACCCAAATCTGCGTGGGTGTGGGTCGATTGATAAGATACTTCTTGGCGATCCAAATCTGTCGAGTATTGGTACTTGTAGAAGAAGATCGAGGGGACTTTGGATACTGACTCTGCTTCTTTTGAAACTTTGTCCTGTTCTTGTCTGCAGTGTTGCCAATAGCCTGTGGTTGCTGTCCTTTTGGCACCCATATTTGTTTCGTGCCACTTGTTCTCTGATGTTGATACTACTGCTTTCTTTGCCTTGTCTGGTGGTGTCGTCGGTCTGGGTTCCTCTGTTGTGGTTGACTCGTTCGTGGTTGGGTTTGAGAGGTCCATTGGACGCTCTACTTTGGAAAAGAAGGGAGATCCAACACTTGCCTGACCTGCCCATTAGGAAGTGATTCGTTATTTATCTTTAATCTAGGCCAGTCCGCAGCAAGTTTGGAAGGATGAGCACCGCAGGGTGTTGTGCTCATTTGGCCGCTGATGCAACCCACCTGACCGCTAATTGTGTCCATCTGCCCTAGCGGTTGGGTAGCTGCCCCTTCTAGTTTGCAGGAAGCCCCAGGGAAGATCTCCTGTCGTCCTTCTGATTGACAACTGTCCCTAGCCAAGCCCGAGTGGGTTGGTGTAGACGTAACGTGATTGATCTGACCCAAGATCTTCCGATCTTCCATCGCATGCATTGCATAGGGTCTAGGGTTACAAGCCTCAGTTGGAATGCCGTTAGGGAAGTCAAGCGGTATCACTCGATTATGCTCTAAGGTTCCAATCTGTAAGGAGCCTTGTCTAAGATTTAGGTCCACTGAGTGATCGTATAGCCAATCTTGGCCAAGGATTAGGGGTTCTATCAGGTCGTCATCATGGCACACTAGTAGCTTCGCTGTCATGGTCACTTCCTTAATGAGGATAGGAAGGTCCACCTCACCCATGCAAGGGGTTTCCATGCCTCCTAGGCCTATGAGGTATGCCTCAATTGGCCGCATTTCTATTCCTCAATCCTTATAGTGGGACCATCTAATCGCACTAGTCGCAGCGCCTGAGTCAATTAAAGCCCTGAGCTCTTGCTCTAGCCTAACTGTAATGAATGGTCTCCTGTCCACTATGCTAGGATGAGTGGTTGACTTTACTTGACACATGGCCATGGGGTATCTGGGTGTAGTTTCCAGATGGTTATAATGTTCTCTCCCTAGTCCTTGTCTTCTTAGCTTCATGCGCTTAATGCGTTCTATTGCTTCTGCCCGAGCTTCCGCTCGTATTCTATTTTCTTCCTCCTTATGCTTCTTTGCCAACGTGAGTCGTCTAAGCATATCCTCAGTAAGAGGTTCCTGGTATAGCTTGACTCTACAGCCACTAATATAATTAGGCATTACATCTCCTTCTAAGGTGGCTAACTGTACTGCTCCACTTGTCGAGAGTCTGTTAATGACCATAGGTCCATAACCTCGCTTTTCTAACTTACGTGCGTGTTGCTTTAGCGTATATACTAGAACTAAATCTCCTTCTTTTAGGCCTTTATCTTTCACATGTGCATCAAAATATGCTTTTTGTCGTTTCTTTGCCGCATATATTCTTGCTGCTGCCTTTAGCCGGGTTTCTCCTAATCGTTCCAAGTCCATTATTCTTGCTGATAATTCATGGCCGGTCCACTGATGTTCTTGTGCAACCTTAAGGGTCGGTATCAAGAAGTCCAAAGGAAGCACTGCATTCTGACCAAAAACCATCTGAAAGGGAGTTGCATTGAGTACGGTCTTGTAGGCCACTCGATATGCCCAAATAGCGTGGTGTAACTGTTTGTCCCAATCTGAACGTTTGTTGTTCACGAGTTTTGTCAGTACGTTACAAAGGATCTTATTAGTGCTTTCAGCCTGACCATTGGCCTGAGGATGATATGGTGCAGATTTCTTGTGAATCACCATAAAATCTTGTAACAAATATTCAATGACTTGGTTTAGAAAGTGAGTTCCGCGATCGCTCACTAACTCTATAGGCAATCCATATCTTGTAAAGACATTTTCAAATAAGAATTTTGCAGTTGTGTGTGCATCATTCTTTTTTGTGGCTTTTGCCTCTACCCATTTCGTAAGATAATCCGTGGCAACAATAATGTATTCCGCATGTGTACCTTTTGCAGGGGGGTTAATGGGTCCTACAAAGTCTATACCCCACTTTGAAAATGCACGTCCTCCCATCATGGGTTTCAATGGCATTTCATCTCTACGAGTAGGAAATTGAGTTCTTTGGCACACATCACATCTCTTAACATAGGTATGAGCATCCATGTGAAGAGTGGGCCACCATAATCCTGCAAAGAGGATGGCTTTGATTATCCTTTCAGGTCCAAAATGACCTCTTGCAACACTTTGGTGTGCAGTCTCTAGTATGCTCAGATAATCGCTTTCATGAACACATTGTCTTAGGTATCCATCTCGTCCTCTTTTGTATAGATTATCGCCAATAAGTGAATAGTCTTGAGCTTCCTGCTCCAGACTGCGTTGTCAAGCTAAGGTCATTCCTTGAGGGAATGTCTTTGTCCTCAAATATGTCACTAATGGTTCACTCCAGTCTGGTGTGAGAGACACGTGATATAATGTAGCATGCTCTACTGGTGGTCTTTCACAACAAACATGGCATTCTTTACACAACTTGTAGACATCTGCTTCCATCGAATGCCAATATACTCCCAATCTATGCAGAGTCTGCAGTGTTCGATGTTTCGAATGATGTTGCTTTAATGCACCTATGTGTGCTAATTGCAACCAATTTGCATGTTCTGATTCGTCTACACAACAAGCAAGAATCTTTTGATTATCTTGTTTATATATGCTTCCTGCTATGATTTGATATCTCTGAGACTTGGTAATCTCTCCTTCTTTGATCTTTATCTTAGGATTCTTGGGTCCGTATGTCAGAATAGGGACTATAGGTTTAGCCCATTCTGGTGCTATCTCAAGGTTAAACAAGTATGCATCTGGTAGATCATCCGCTACTCCTTGAGGAGCTTCTCCTGAGGTTAATCTTGAAAGGTGGTCAGCTCTAAGATGTGTCTTTCCTTTCCTGACTACTACTTCAAAATCGTACTCCATGAGTAATAGAAACCAACGTATTAGTCGTCCTGTGTTACAGGGTTTGTTGACTAGGTACAATAGGGCTTGATGATCTGTAAAGAACTTGAATTTGTTGGCCAACAAGTAGTGTCTAAACTTCTTTACCGTGTAGATCATCCCTAATCCTTCTCGTTCTGTCGTGGTGTAATTTCTTTCTGCTGCGTTCAATTGTCTGCTCGCGTAAGCTATGGGGAGATCTATGTTACCTTCATTCGTGGGTTGTGCTAACACGCATCCTATGGCATAATTGGATGCATCCACATGTACATGGAATGGCTTACTCCAATCTGGGGTAGTCAATATAGGTGTTGAGCACAAGCGTCGTTTAAGTTCATTGAATGATTTTTCACATTCATCTCTCCATTCAAAATTGGTTAAAAGAGAGTACAAAGGCTTGGCTATGATTGCATACATGTGTATGAATCTCCTATAATAATCGCAATGGCCCATAAATGCTTGTACCTCTTTCACATTAGTTGGTCTAGGTAATTCTGCAATTACCTTCACCTTTTCTTCATCCGTGGAGATTCCATTTTTTGACACAATGTGTCCTAGAATTTTGCCTTGTCTGACCATGAAAACACATTTTTCTGGGTTCAAACAAACCTGATATTCTCGACATTTGTCAAATATTTGTCTTAACTCTGGGATATGTGTCTGTCTTACATTTGAATGTGCACATAAGTCATCGACATAAACTTCCAAACTCTTGCGTAGGAATTCCTTAAAAACATGACACATGAGTCGCTGGAACGTGGCGGGTGCATTTGTTAAGCCAAATGGCATCACACGAAATGCAAATATGCCCCATTCAGTGGAAAATGCCATCTTGTGTTGGTCCTCTGGAGCAATGGCTACTTGATTATAACCTGAAAAACCATCAAGGAAGCTGTAAACTTCCTTGCCCGCAACTCTTTCCAATAGATGTTCTGTGATAGGAAGAGGATAGCTATCTCTAATCGTTGCAGCATTAACTTTTTTAAGGTTAATACACACACGCAATTTTCCATTCTTCTTGGGCACTACCACAATGGGAGATACCCATTCGGTATGCTCAGTTTCATAGATGAATCCTGCTTCTATCAATCGATCTATCTCCTCTTTAATCTTCGCAGCGTAATTATCATTGTACGTGTATGGTTTCTGTTTCGTAGGTTTTGCATCTAGAGTCATAGGGATTCTATGAGAACATATATCTGGATCTACTCCTTTCAAATCTTTGTAACTCCAAGCAAAAACATCTCTATATTCACGCAATAGGGCAACTAATTCTTCTTCTTCTTCCTCCGTCAAATCATGCCCTATGTATGTACATTTTTCTTCTTCTCCTTCTATGGCTACTATTATTTTCTTGGTTTTCTCTCGGTTATCATATACTTGTCCGTCATTCGCCTTTCTATTAGGCATTCGTACCATGATTCTTCTATCTTCGATTTCATATTTCTTGAAATTCTCGGGTACTTCAAACAAAGATTCTTCTTTTTCTGACATGGTCTCTTTCTTCTTTCTTTTCTTTCCTTTACTCTTAGTAGTCACTTCTGTGGCTAACCTCACCTCATTTGTAATGTCCTCGTGTCTCTGAGGGTGAGTCTCTACTTCGTAGAAATATTCTTCCTCTGATGCAAAGGGTGGGTCCATGATAATTGATTCTAGATCAAAATCACTCGCATCCTCAAATGCATCAGTGCTAGGTTCACATTCTTCTAAAATTGCATCGCTCGTGATTGGCTCTATCGTGAAAACTGAAATGTCATAGCCATCCTCGTCACAGTGGGGAGTCCATTGTTCTTCATTGATGGCTACATCCATGGTTGCTAGGATTTCTGCCCAACCATGGGGTTCAAACTCTTCGTCAGGGAATACTACAGGCGCGTAAGCTGGATCTTGAAGGGTTCGTGGATTTTGTTCTGCACCTAAGGTCCTTGCTTCTAATCGTTCTTCCTCTTGTTTGGCTACTTTACACATCCATAAATGAGTATCCTCATGCAACCAAGAAGGATCTGATTCTAATGAGTGCATGGATTCTGTCTCTACTGGTGTCTTATGGATGGTATTCCATTGTATTGGGGGTACATCTCGATGTGAATAGTCTTTAAGATTGACTTTGGTAGTCACTCCTAAATGTTGCAAGTACAAAGAATTGGTTCCCCAATCTTGTACAATTTGCAACTGACGCATGAATGGTCGTCCCAATATCATCTCATAAGCATGATTTTTTGCAAAATCACAAATGGCAAAGGTATGCTCAAATTCTACACCACAAGTGGTGAGAGGTATGCCTTCTAGTAAGCCTAATGGTTTTTCTGTGTCTGTTGGTGCAGACCAATCACCAATTGAAGGCTTGGGAGATCAAATGATGAAGGAAGAATCAATTCCTAAAGTGTAGAAGAAGATTATATTCAGAGGACAAGAGAAGTGTACATATATGTACTTTAGCATAGTCATAGATGACTTAGATCTTTTGTTCAGTAAGAATCATGTACAAATTATCTATAAATACTTTAAGAAAAGTCGGGGCATGTATGAGAGCATATGTAGAAACCAAGATTGAGGAAGTTAGGAGTCAAGAGATAGAGAAAAGTTAGTTGAGTTAGCTCTCATCACTCAGTTGTAATTTTCTGAGTTAATGAAGAAATATTGCGCCCGATCTTTTCGTGTTTGCTCCTTCTGTGTTTGATCAATTGTGAAATCCTTTTGAGGATATCTAAGTTGTTAGTTAATGAGCCTGTGACCTGAATTTCAGAGTCCAATTGTAAACAGGCTAGGAGAATTGTGAGTAGGAACATTCATATGTGTTGAGTGTCTATAGTTCTCTGGAACAGGCGCAAATTTCGAGTTTAATCTTTTGGTCAGTGCTCACTCCATAGTTTAAAGTTTTGTGCAAGCAAGCACTTAATTTTTAAGTTGGAAGGTGATCTACTCGTGGCTAAAAGCATTTGGCAAAACGGGTTAGATATTGTGAGAACCAAAGTTAAGAAGTTAGGGGTGTCTAAATCGACTTCTCAGAAGTGCAGATTTAGACATAGGTAACTTGTGAAATCAATTTCTCAAGTTATACTTAACCTTTTGAAGTAATTCAACTTGGAGGAGATGCACAATCTCTAGAAGATGATTCGTACAAAGTTTCATCAAAAACTTTACAGATTTGATAGGTGAATGTGAAGAAATACTGCAGCACACTTTTTTGTGTTTCATCTTCTTCACAGAATTGTTAATCTTTTGATAGTTAGTAATTGATCCTTTAAATGTGTGAAAGGTTTTGACTTATTCTTGGTATAGAGGTGCTCTAATCACAAGAATAAGTTGTTCTTTTGGAGATTAACAATCTCCATCAGTGGTATCAGAGCAGGAGACATCAATTTGAAGGAAGAAGAATCCCGACTGCTGCAGATTCAAGAAATTCAACACTTGAAGGACTAAGAAGTGAAAGCTTGGAGTCAAAGCTTGAGGAGAAGACTATTTGACATCAAGAAAGGCAAAAGGAGTCCAATTCGAAGTAAAGGTACATACATTGTTTGTAAAGCTTGAAGTTTTCAATACACAGGTGGACACAAGATGGGAGAAAGCTTGCAGATTGATAAGCTAGATAGGGAGAACTATCCAGCATGGTCCATGAGGATGGAAGCACACCTCATGAGCAAAGATCTTATATCATTTATTACAGGAGATGAAGAAAAACCAGAGTTTGCAGATCCAAGTATTCCTACTAGGGAAGAGCTTGCAATGTTGAAGACTTGGATGAGAAAAGATGCTCAAGCAAGGAGTATCATCTACATGGTTGTAAATGATTACCTTTTACCTCACATCAGAGGTTTGGAAAGTGCTACAGATGTTTGGAATGCCTTGGAAGAGCATTTCCAAAATACTACTAAGTCAAGGAAGTCCTCACTATGGGCTGAGTTCACAACCTTCAAGAAGAAGAGCTCACAATCAATTTCAGATTATGTGGCAAGGATGAAGGATATTGCAGATAGCTTGGGAGCAGTGGATGAAGACATTGAAGAAGAAAAGTTGGTAAGACAAATACTTACAGGTCTAAGAGGTGAAGAGAAGTGGAAGCCTTTTATATTATCCATAGAATTGTCACTTGATCACTTTACTCCTGATCTTAATCAATTGCTAGGACACATGCTAACCTTTGAGCAGGATCTTAAAGGAGACAATGATAGAAGTACAAGTCAAGCTATGTACTCCAAGGACAAGAAAAAGAATGGCAAGGGAAAGCAATCAAATGATGATGAAGGGAATTCAAATCAAGCTAACTTCACAAAAGGGAAGACAAATTTCAGAGGTAAAGGAAGAGGAGGTAAGAACAAAGATAATGCTAAAGCTTGTTGGATTTGTGGCAGAACAAATCATTTGGCAAATGATTGTTGGTATAATAATCAAAATGGTGGAAACAATAATCAGAATTATAGTCAAAGAGGTAGAGGAGGCAGAAACCAAAGAGGCTATTTCAGAGGAAGAGGAGGTAGGACATCATATGGTAGAGGAGGTGGAAGAAACTTCCAATCTCAGTCCTACAACAATAATTATTACAATTATGCATCAGATCAGAAGGATGACATGACTCTTATCTTGAATGCAACTCATGAATCAATGGGAGAAGATCAAAGAGTGTTTTATATTGACTCAGGGTGGAGCAACCATCTGAGTGGAAATCTATCTTTGATGACTGATATGGAAGCAAGGGTGAATGGACATACAGTTCAAACAGGTGACAATACCAAACATAAAGTGGAGAGCATTGGATCAGTGAAGACAAAGAGTGGAAGTATACTTCTGAGCAAGGTACTTTATGTTCCTACTATTCCTAAAAATTTGATAAGTGTAGGGCAAACTGTGGAGAAAGGATATGAAGTAAGATTCACAAATGATGGTGTTTATGTACAAGATCCAAATCAGGGATATAGAACCATAATTGCAGGTAAAAAGGAAGGAAGATTGTTTACTCTCAAAGTCCAAGGTAATGTGGGACATGCATTGTTTACCTATGGAGGTCAAAAGGTGTCTGAATTAGACCTATGGCATAAAAGGCTAGGTCATTTCAATGAGAGAGCTATAAAGGAGATGTCAAAGAATCAGATAGTGCTTGGATTGTCAAACCTTGAAGGGCAACATATGGTGTACAAGTGTGAAGCTTGTCAATTAGGTAAAGCACATAAAGGTTCTTATAACAAATTAGGGTACAAGTATTCAAATATGCTTGAATTGGTTCATACAGATGTATGGGGACCCTCAAGGGACTATAGCATAAATGGATCCAGATATTATGTGTTGTTTGTTGATGATGCAACCAGGTGGATTACTTTGTATGTAATCAAGGATAAATCAGAAGTTTTCAAGACATTCAAACATTTTCATGTCTATGCAGAAAGGATCACAGGACAAAAGCTAAAGAGGTTAAGATCAGATGGAGGGGGAGAGTATTTCTCAAAAGAGTTTGATGATTATTTGTGGAATGCAGGTATCAAAAGAGAAGTGACTTGCAAGTACTCCCCTCAACAGAATGGAGTAGCAGAAAGGAGGAATAGGACTCTTGTAGAGTTTGCAAGAGCTATGATGAAGGAAAAGAATTGTCCAAATTACTTATGGGCAGAAGCTATTAACACTGCAACATACCTTGTGAATAGGTTGCCTTGCAAAGCTTTGGATGGAGGAACCCCTTATGAAGCATGGTGGGGTAAGAAGCCTAGTCTTGATCATTGTAAAGTATTTGGATGTATTGCATATGCTTATGTTCCTTCACAATTAAGACATAAGCTAGAACCAAAAGCAGAGAAGTATGTGTTTATTGGATATGATGATAGACAGATGGGTTACAGGTGTGGAGTCCATCCACAAAGCAATTTCTTGTTACTAAAGATGTGACATTTGATGAGCAAAATATGTGGTATACAGGATCACCAAATGAGTATACAGGTGTTGAAGAAATACAAAGGAAAGGAAAGGCAAAGGTAAAAGTTTGTGAAGAAATTGTTGATGAAGTTGACTCTAGATGTAGAGTGCAGGATCATGTAGAAGAAGGGCCAAGATTTGATCCAGAATCAAATGAGGCTGAAACTTCAAGAAGTGCAGAAATCAGGAGATCTACAAGAGAAAGGAAAGAGCCTATAAGGTATAGTTATGATACATCTTTCCTAACAACAAAAGATTATGCCTACATTGTGAAAACAGAAGAAGATCCAACTACTTATGAAGAAGCTAAAGATAAACAGAATTGGGAGAAGGCAATGCAAGAAGAGTATGATGCTCTACTTGAAAATGAAACTTGGGAACTAGTACCAAGACCAAAGAATCAGAAGGTCATTGGATGCAAGTGGGTATATAAAACAAAGAGGTTTGCAGATGGTAAGGTGTCTAGATATAAGGCTAGACTTGTGGTCAAAGGTTATGCCCAAACTTATGGGGTAGATTATGATGAAACCTTTAGTCCTGTTGCTAAGATGTCTACAATTAGGACATTGATTGCTATTGCTACTTGTAAGGGATGGAAATTATCACAATTGGATGTGAAAAATGCATTTCTAAATGGATACATTGCAGATGAAGTATATATGGAGCAACCAGAAGGCTTCATGGAATCAATTGGATCAGATTATGTGTGTAAGCTCAAGAGAGCTTTATATGGGTTGAAGCAAGCCCCAAGAGCTTGGAATTACAGATTGGTCAAGTTCTTGAATGAATGTGGATTTCAAGCATCAAAGGCAGATAGTAGCTTGCTAGTGAAGGCAAGTGAAAATGGATATATTTACATGTGCATTTATGTTGATGATATTATTGTTACAGGAACAGATGCTCAAGGAATCAATGAACTCAAGAAGCAAATAGAGAAGGAGTTTAAGATAAGTGACTTGGGAAACTTATCTTATTTTCTAGGAATGCAGATTGTGTATACTCAACATGGAGTATATGTTTCACAAGAGAGATACTTGAAGAATCTTCTAGTCAAGTTTAACATGGAAGATTGCAAGACCTCAACTACACCATTGGAGGTAAATCATAAATTAAGCAGGTATGGAGGTGAAGAGTTCAATGACATGAAGAAATATCAGAGTTTGGTAGGTAGTTTAATCTATGCTACCTTGACAAGGCCAGATCTATCATATGCAGTAGGTGTGTTGTCACAATTTATGCATTGTCCAAAGAAGACTCATTGGATTGCAGCCCAAAGGGTACTCAGATA
>MU263268.1:0-10000 GCA_020310875.1 Ceratopteris richardii
ATAAGATGTGGAATGATTAGATGGGAAAATAGTACAGGGGCCTCTATCTAATAGACCCCTACCACTCCCAAGAACTCCCGAGGACCCGATAATACTCTTCCGAAAGTTGGATAGAAAGTAATTATCCGTTTAACACTTGGCGATCCCTACTGGGGATGGGCATTAAGATTGCCTGGATTTTGTCCGAATTAATTTTGTTGGAGTACTAGTAGCAACAGAATCAGATTGGTTGCAAGACTGTTTTCTGTTCGTAATACTATATGATAGTACAGGAAATGCTACATTGCACAATTACCTCCGGATCAGGTGGAAAAAGTATCAAGAATCACCAGTTAGGGTAATTAGAACAACTCTGGGATGGTTACGTAGTGCCAATTAGACCTACCAAGTGTCGAAAAAGTGCACGAAGGATAAAAACTGATTCGGGGACCACAATCACGGTTTAAAACGATCTACATCATCCTAAAACTGTATGGTATCCTACAGGGCAGACTGTCGATCAAAATAAAGCAATTTGAGAACTACCAGACGCAGTTGGAATCTAGTCTAAAAGTTTTCGGGAATAGATTTAGATTCAGATACGATTAGAAACACTTTAGGGAAGGAAATTAACACAGGCGAATCAACACCGTATCCAGTCACAATTTCGAATCCTTCTGGTGGAATATTTCGGTAAGAAAATCACGGTTTTTCGGGTGACGACTCAGCAGTTTCGGCTGAATCTTCCGCTCAACTACAACGTTTGGAAGCAAGTCCTCCTACTCTGGATATCAAGGAGGAAGGAAGACTATTTGAAACAGAAATTCGCAATATAGTAAGTAAGCTAATTGCACCGAAAAGTGTGCCATTTGGTGAAAACAAATTCCGGTAGTTTCAGGAAACTCAAAACAGAAATTCAGAAGGAAGGTATAAATACACTCACGATGAACGAACAAACCGCAACGACAGTTAGGTCAACCCAGATCGGCTCCAACGGGAGTAACATACACAAAGTTTAGTGGATTTCCAGGAGATGATCCAGATGCTCACTGTACGCACCTTTGAAATCAGTTACGCTGTTCTCAACCATCCACCGGACCCGGCAATACAAAGCATTTGTTTTTCAATCTACACTTGTGAATGAAGCAGCAAGATGGCTTACTGAATACGATATTAATCATTTCGGTACTTATGAAGCAGTACGAGACGCTTTTTTGCAGCGATTCAGGCTGAAAAAGAATCCTGCAGAGATCTTTGATTATTTACAGAACAACAGACAGAAACCAAATCAAACTGTACAAGAGTATGCTACCCTTTTCAGAACACATTTAAGACAGTTTACCCCAGGCTCATACTAATTTACCAGACGATGTTATTACACAGTGGTTTATCAATGGCTTACTTCCTCAACTTAGGCAAATCATGATTATAAGATTGTGTAGGAGCCATGACCCTCGATGCAGTGATCGCAATGACCCTTCAGCTCGAAAACAAAGTTGGTGGATTTTCAGAGGATTTGGAATGGATAAAAACAAACAAACATGTGGCTGAAGATATAACTAAGCAAGTATATTGCACCAACATGCAAGAATTCAGGACATACAAGTGCCCAGTGTGCGTTAAATCAGATCTATTGCGCCATCTGTAACATTGTTGGACATACCACTGAGAATTGTGCATACAATGCCAGAAGACAAGGAACAGCAACAGTTAATGCAATTATTCAGGAACAAGGGAAGCTAGCCAATCAATATGTACCCCCACATTTGAGAAACAATCAACAACAAGGTTATCGGCATTATCGAGGACAGAGGAACAATAGCTATAATACACCGCACTGGCAGAATGGACCACCACCGGAAAATCATAATTTACCACCACCACGATGTCATTTTCTGTGGACAATTGGGCCATATTAGAAGATTCTGTAGAGATGCAGCGGAATATGACCAAAGGAAAAAGGAACGTCAAAACCCAATGGCCAATGTGGTAACAATCACACCTGTAGAGACGCAGGAAGCAGCAGTTCAAACTCGTTCCGGTAAACAATTGCAACCGCCAGCAGAATTATTTGAACCAGGGATACGTGAACAACACAGAATGTATAATTAAAGCTAGTCAATGGACCACCGTAGAACCACCTGTTTTTCCATAACCTACTCCAGTAATCCAGTCCCCGGATACGACACAAGCTCGTGCTGACAATACAGAAGCAGGGTACATCATCTGCAGCAGAATTACCATCTTCAGACCAAGCTACATCTTCAACAGTTAAGGAAAATGCAAATCAATTGCAACCAGCATGGGATATATTGTCAAAAGCATCCATCACACTGCCTTTCGGGCAATTACTGGCATTAGTACCAGGAATACGCCAACAATTTCAACAGCAGTTTACTACAAAATCTGCTTGCATTCCGGCTACCGCAACAGTACAACCAGAGCCAGACTCTACGGTAGATCACTCAGTTCCTCTGATTACGGTATGGTTTAATAAACATCAAATCACACAAGTTTTTAATTGATGGGGGTCTGGCGTGAATATTGCCACTTGCGTCACTTTGTAAGAAGTTGGGATGGACTAAGATAGAACCAGTTTAATTCTTTGTTAGGATGGCTGATCAATCTAGAGTCCATCCAGTAGGACTTGTCCGAGATATACCCATAACCTTGCAAGACACAACATTCAAGATGACCTTCGTTGTTCTAGAATTGCCGGAATCCACCCTAGATTACAATCTACTTTTCGGCCGTCCTTGGTTGAAACAAGCCAAGGTAATTCAAGACTGGTCAGCCCAGGAACTTACGTTCAAAGATAAAAATCGCAAATGTTGTTGTAAAGTTAGACGCGATACCACCCTGTGAGTTACATGCTCGACCATATTTTGCCGAACCAGTCCATATGTTAGATGGGTTGTCCGATGACGAAGAAGAAGAATTTCTGAAGAATAATGTTGATTTAATGACATTAGGAACTATTGATCTACAGTCTGTTGTAGATACCTGGAATGCTTCAGTATGTACAGTAATACCCATTGCCGAAGAAACTAAGGAGGAAGATACCATTTCGATTCACGATAATGAACTACAGCAACTTCTCGAACCATCAGCTAATACAGAGAAATATCAACAATTTTATGTTCCAGAAGACCAGTTAATTACTTATAATCTTGGAGATGAAGATCACCCTCGTCCTGTAAAGATAAAGCAAAACTTACCGGAAGCATTTCAAGCAGATTTAATTCAGTTACTCCAAGAATTTACTGACGTCTTTGCATGGGATTACAAAGACATGAAGGGCTTGGATCCTCGTATTTATCAACACAGAGTTATGCTAAAACCAGAAGTGAAACCGATAAAGCAAACCAGCTACCGGATGAACCCACATTATGCATCACATGTAAAGGCTGAACTTGATAGGTTATTAAAAGTTGGATTCATAGTACCAATAGAACATGCGGAATGGATTTCACCGATTGTGATTGTACCGAAGAAAAACAAGCAATTGAGAATCTGCGTAGACTATCGGAAATTAAATGCTGCAACAGTACCGGATCCTTTTCCGATTCCCTTTTTGGATACTATGCTTGACAAAGTAGCAGGTCATGAGATGTATTCATTTCTAGATGGATACAGTGGATATAACCAAGTAAGAATGGCTGAAGAGGATATACCAAAAACGGCATTTATTACAAATTGGGGTGTCTTTGCTTGTACAGTAATGTGGTTTGGATTGAGGAATGCACCAAGCACATTTCAAAGATGTATGCAGGAGATATTTTCTCCTTATCTCACCTCATTTATGCAAGTATACCTTGACGATTTTTCAATTTTTGGTAAGACGATCGCACATCTGGTACATTTACGATGTTGCTTTCAGAAATGTAGAGAATATAGATTGTGTTTTAAACCCAAACAAATCTGTGTTTGCGGTTTCATGTGGTAAGTTACTTGGTCACATCATATCGGGACACGGTATTTAAGTCGATCCTGATAAAATTTCAGCAGTATTAGAAGCTCCGGTGCCTAATACACCTAAAGAAGTAATGCGGTTTATGGGTCAAGTGAGATGGCATGGAAGACATTTACGGTGGCTTGCTCATGTGGCAATACCACTGAACAAATTAATTTCCAAGACTCCACGGCAATTCGAATGGACTCAGGAATGTCAGATAGCATTTGATCGACTGAAACAGTTATTAACACAGGTTCCCATTTTACAGCCACCAGATTGGGATCACCCATTTCACGTATTCGTTGATGCATCTGATATAGCAATAGCAAGTGTACTGATGCAACAAACCGATAAATGGTTTAGACCAGTATACTATGCTAGCAGAAGATTAGCACATGCAGAGAAGAACTACTCGGTAACAGAGAGGGAATGCTTAGGACTAGTGTATTCGGTAAAAAATTCAGACATTACTTGCTGGGCCGAAAATTTACATTTCATGTCGATCACGCTCCACTTGTTTACTTGGTTCGGAAGCAACATATAGGTGGCCGCCTAGCACGATGGGTCCTACTATTGCAGGAATTCGACTATGATGTCACTCATCGGCCAGGTAGTTCACATGCTTTAGCAGACTTTTTGTCACGCTTAGATTCAGGTGAACCTCCGGTCGGCATAAATGATACAACGCCAGCCATCTATACTTCAGAACCAACTACTGAGGAATTGTCGAACCAACCAGTACCAACTACGTATTATGATCAGTTATTGACCTTCCTTTCGGATGGATGTCTACCTTCTGAAGTCCCTACAGCTACACGCCGAAAAATTGCAGTTTTTAGTCGAAGATTCCGGTTAGTTGCTGGAGAACTTTATTATGCAGATCATACAGGAACCTTACTCCGATGTATCCCTACACATGAAGTAAACTCAGTCATCAATCTGGCTCACTCAAGTCAAACAGGAGGACATTTTGCAGCAGATCATACTCACCGAAAAATTCTGCAAAGTGGACTTTGGTGGCCAACTATGTACAGAGATGTATTGGAATTTATCAAAACTTGTGATAGTTGTCAAAGAACTGGACAACCACTACAACGCCATTACTTTCCACTTCATCCAGTACTTCCTTTAGAACCATTTCAGAAGTGGGGTGTAGATTTTATTGGTCCAATCACACCTCCCGCGGTATTCAGTAACAACCGGTATATATTGACTTGCACAGACTACGCAACCAGGTGGGCAGAAGCATGGCCTTTACGTTCGGCTACAGCAGTTGCAGTAGCAAAATGTCTATTATCAGATGTCTTTCCAAGATTTGGATTGCCACTAGAGCTTGTTTCAGATCAGGGCACCCATTTTATGAATAATTTGATGAAAGCATTAACACAGTCGTTCCAGATCAGTCATAAATTCAGCTCACCATATTATCCTCGTGCAAATGGATTGGCAAAAAGTACCAACAAATCTTTGCTGAACATGCTTCAGAAATTGACTAGAGAAACACCGGAAAGATGAGATCAATTGCTACCTGCAGTCTTATGGGCCTATCGCACAACATATAAGGTAACCACCGGCTTCACACCATTCAAATTAGCCTATGGACTAGAAGCAATCGCCCCAATGGAAATTGTAATACCAAGTTTAAGAGTAGCAATTTCTCAGAAGCTTCTACCAGAAGAGTCATTGGTATTTCGGTTGGAAACACTTAGAGAATTAGATGAGCACCGATGGCTCAGTTTCTTAACTATGAAAGAAATCCAACTAAGACAGGCCAGGACACATGACCGTAATTTAAAGACTCCAGTATTTTCGGTAGGACACCTTGTTCTTTTTTACAATGCGAAGTCCAATAGATCAGAAGGAAAATTCAAGTTACGTTGGTTCGGTCCATTCAAGATTTCAGAACAAGTTGGTCCGGCTACTTTTCGATTGACTACATTGACTGGACAACCACTTCCAAAAGTGATAAACGGTTCTAAGCTACGGCCGTATCAAGTAACGTCACAGCTTCGATAACAAGGGTACACAGGGTACCGCAAGTTCTTAATTTTCTTTCTGTCTTTTAGTTCCTTTTTGTTTTAATTTGGTATAATCAATAAAGTGTAATCGCCGTATTTTAATATCTATTTATGTCAAGCCGCCCGCTCCTTTTTCTCTCTTTGCATGCATGCACACCAGATATAGACATTACTATCCGTTTTGTGTAATTAGTACCGTTTAAAATATTCTTTGTATAAATCTCTTATATAACTCACTTAAACTCGCCGGATAGGTAATATAGTATCTTGCGATCACGGCTGTATTTTCTGAATACTCGTGTTTTGTGTCTTGTATCTGTGCGCAATGGAATCCTTAGCAAACTATACAGCTTTTGCTGATGGTATCCCTGCTGAAGTAGGAAATTACCTGCGTGTACGAGGATTGGGTAATTTCGCCGAGCTTCCCTGGCACTCAGTAGAAGCTCACCCCTTCTTCGCACAGATCATTTCTGCTATCGCTAGAGTTTCTCCCACCGAAAAACAATGGGTTTTCCTCTCCTTACCTTCCAGAACTGTAATCACATTCCAATCTTTTGCTGAAGTATACCATTTGACTCCACAAGGCCGCGAGAATCTCCCCATGATTTCTGTAACCCGAATGGCAGAATTGTTCCCTCGTTATTCATCTAATGAATACGCCATTCTTTGCCGACCAGAACCCGAAAGAACTGCATTACAATTCCTAGTTGCTATACTCAATTTCCAGAAACGAACTTATGGTATCTCTCGACCATTTTATTCTTCCATCGATATAGCTACCCGAGAACCTGTTAACTTCGCGTCGTTTTTCTTTGAACGTATTCATAAGGAGTGCGTCTCAATCATGAAGCAAGTTAGCAAAGGCAAAACTCCTAGGTCTCGACTTCCGCACATTCTGTCATTTCTGTTTCCAACTATAATGCAAGCACAACCACCACCAAGAGGACCAGTACTGCAGATTGAAGAATCAGCGCAACCTTTAGATGAAGACGAAGAAGATGAAGAAGAGATTAATCAGTTATTCAGAAGTAAACGAATCAGAATCAGTTCTTCTGAAAGTAAGGTTGCAGGTTCAGTCGGACAAGACGAAGAAGTACAACAGGAGGTCGATCAGCATCCAGGTGAAGCAATACAAAAGGAAGCCGAACAACAGCAAGAAGTACAACACGACACAGAACAACAACACGAAAATAAAGAAGGGAAAGCCAGTAAACAAGACAAAGCAGTAGAGAATGAAGCTGATCAGCAAGACAAGGAAGTAGAAACAGAGGCCAAGTATCAAGATGAAGAGAGGTTCCATGATACAAATACGTCTATGCACCAGGAATCATCAGCGTATTCATTAGCGTCTGAGCACCAACAAACGCAGGAGCAAACTGAAACTGAAGCAATTTCAACTGATAAAGTCTGTCAGCAGCAGCATCAAGAGAACCAACAAATCCATGAACAACAACCTACTAATGATGCACTGGATAAGCTCCTGAAGGCAGCAGAAGCAACAGATGCCGGCACCGCAGCGAATGAACAACAGGATACAAATAAGGTAACAAGCTCTAACGCAGCTCGTCCCATTTTACCACCGAAAAATGAAGTACATCCCATCCAAGACCACCCCGACGATTCATCATCATCTTCCCCTAACTACTCGCCACCGAATTCTTACAAATACTCACGGATACGTTTGCCCAACCACGACAATTTCTGCAAACACAATCTGTTCAGGTATTTTCTGAATTAGCATCGATCGGACAGTTTCTTATTATCTCTCCCAGCAATTATCTGCTCAGATAAGAGCTGATACAGACAATATCTACAAGGAGTTGCAGCATAAAGTAGAATTACTGGAAGCCGATATTACTCCTCTTCAAGAAGAATTTTACATAGTAAAGGCAGAAAATCAGGCCCTACACGAACAGGTGAAGCAGCTGCAAGAACGACTCAGTGACCAAGAAGACATAACAAAACAACGGGATGAAGCTCTGAAAACAATGAACAATCAAAAAGAATTGTTGATAGTAGCCAATGCAGAAATCAATAAGTTAACACAGAACTTCAAAGATGCAGAAGATGTTAGAGTAGCATTAGGCAACTTACTGGAAGAAACTAGATTACAGCTGGCCCAAAAAGATCAACAAAACCAAAAACAGCAAAGAGAACTGAAGCAAAAAGAATTCGAGTTGAATACTACAAAAGACAGTTTATCAACAGTTAACGACATACTGCATAAGTATCTCGTTGAAGAGCCTCAGAAACAGAAAAGATTAGCAGATACGAAAAGGGAAAGAGATGCATATCATAAAACGATCCAGTTCCTCAACCAACAGTTAGAAAGGCTCGACAATCAAGTACGCAACCAAAATGATTACATCCATCGAATGCAGCAACAAGTAACAGACATGAAGACAGCCAGAGATGCAGCATTGGCCAATGAATTTTATTTACAGGAAGCATTCTTACAAACCGAGGCTGAAAATTTACTTTCGGAAGCTATTGTGCTCAGTTCGGTGCGCACAGATGCCCAATTATTAGAACCAGACACCCTGAAAAATGTATTAGAAACTCTTAAGAAAAAGATTGCCCGTATCTTTCGATCAGCTAGAAGTATGTATTTAGAAGGCCTCGCAGCAGAACTGTAAAATTCGGTCCTACAAATCCTGTATCGTACTGATGATTTTTATTAAAAGTCACGATTTTTTGTGCATAATACTCTTCGCACATGTAAAAGACGTTCCAAGTCCAGCATCGATCTACAGGATAAAATACAGAATGATGATTTTTGATGCTACAATTTCGATAAGAAGTATGAAGTGTCATGTCCGAATGAAATATCATCATTCTAGCAAATGGAAGTTCAAGTTCTAGTGCTTATAAAATGCGTATGCCCAGCATAGTATTTTTCTGTATAGTATTCTGCGAGCTCTCGTACTAATTAACAAAACTTCTAGCATATTATTTTCGGCGAGCCTTACAACTATGTCTGAATCGGATATACTAAGATGGCGACTCAAGAAGCGCGCAATTGCACAGAACCGTGTTGTGACTACAACAGATACTACATTACAGGATGATGAAGATGACTCAAGAACTTCGGCAACATCACCGGGTCAGCATAACAACATATTATTTTCCACAGAATTTAAAATAGAGCTTGACATCCATTCTAGGAGAAATGAGAACTGGTTACGGAGGATCGGACTCCTCTAGTTTGCTAAGTTACCCTGGGAACAGTGGACAGGTAATGAAGATACAGAGAATCAGTTACACAGCATGCGACAAACAAAAGGTCTCCTTATAAATCAGGTACAATTTTCACCACAATTAGTTTCGTCAGTATTTCAATTACCGTTGTATGAAGAGGCAAACTTTCCCAAATGTTCTTATAACGACCTGCGAAAAGAATTTGGTAAGGGCGAAGGTCGCAGACGCTATTTTATGATGAAGAATGCCACATATACTCGCCGTGAACAATTTAAATGGTACTTAGAAAGGCTCTGCTTTATAGTCAGATTTGATCTTATGTCTAGAGAAAATTTTTCGCCTCTAGTACAAGCGGAGACAGGAGGAAAAGTGAGCTGGGCTCACTGGTTGTACAACCATTTACACAAACAGTTTTTTGTTGGGGACAAACGCAGGTCCCAAAAATACACTCGTTCACCAGTGTATTTAGCTTCTATTTTTCAATTCATACAAGCTAGAAGACCAAATGTTGAAAAACACGGTATGCTCATCTCAGAGCATAACTACACAAATGAACAAGATGAACCCGATACACTGTTAGACTCCTCTGAGGATGTATGCCCCACAGACGGCACTGAACAGGCAAGGGTGTTTGGAACACCTTTTTCGTTGATAACAAAAAGAAAGTTACAGCAGTCACCCCAACCAGTAAATTCGAAGAAGTCGAATACTAATGATTCTATTGCCGGAACCGGAAATCAGGTATATAGCATGCAGAAAAAATTACAGGAAGTCTCAGATTTTTTAATACAACAAGAACAGAAGCTACAACTGGGAAAAGATCAGGCATTGGCCAATATGAACCATTTTA
>MU263268.1:32500-45000 GCA_020310875.1 Ceratopteris richardii
CATGATTGGCCCAGGACTTGAAGGACTTAGCACTTCCTCTGGGTTCACCTGAATGCAAATTACAAAGTTAAAAATGAACAATTTGCAAACTATTACAGACATATATAAAATATAACCTGTTGTGTTCCATCATCTGACAACACACTCTCTCCTCGTTGTAGCTTTCCATACTTTGGTCCAGGCTTCAAACCTTTGGCAAGAGCTTTTTTTGGATCGAATTTTCCAACAACTTCTGCTAGCTCACAAATGTACAAGACTGACACTCTTGTTGATTCCTTACTAGCATGTGTATCCCCTTCAACACTTGGATGCAATATGACAGCACAAATTTTGACTGCCTCATTCTGGAACAATACATCTGGTGACATCATGTCTGCTGTTCCTTCAGCATTTTGAACTTCAACCCTTTGATCCATTTTACTACCAAAACTGTGGGTATGTACTGTTGCAGCATTTGGAACAAAACGTCGGATAGCATTCACCAAGTTATGGAAGTTCCCTGGTCCCCAAATTTGTGCCTGCAGGTCTTACTGGAATTATCAGAATAATCCAACAATTATTGACATTGATGGTGAGCCAAAAAGCCTGAGCCAAGGTCCTTTACATTCCAAAAACAGCTTTTTCGACCACGGATTGCAGAAAAGTGTTTGAACAATATGCTTCTAAGTCAAGATGGCTTCATAAACAATTCAAAAAACACATGGTATAGATTATCCCCCCAACCCCGACAAATACTACATAATAAACACAGGGATGGCCACAAGGAAAAGGAATCTCACATGTTATGCATGTAAGTCATAAGACTGGAAATATAGAGTTACTTGATGAACTTTCCAGGACTCTAAAAGTGAACATGACAAAAATTTCTTCCAACAGGACAAAAGTTGCCATCATAAAAAAATATATATTATAATTTAAAATATTTCCCCCTACAAAAGATAATTCAGTTGACCATATTCTCATAGTTTATAACAAAATCCCTCGTTCTATTCTTCCTGGACATCAAAAACTCTTTCCAGAACACTTGCCATCTGAAGCTGTCCAATAAAAATTGTTGAGCGAGAGGAAACCACATAAGCAGAACAAGTTCCATTAATTGGCACCATTTATTGATTCACTTCTACATGTGAAACTGAAGATAGATAAATGCTGAGAATATAAATACCAGATTTTTGAGAAATACATGTATATTCATAAGATGGAAGCTTCAAAAAACTTACTGTCATTCCAGTTTCATTGATTCCTGCCAAAGTCAGGAGAAGTCCTGCATGGAGAATAAATGACAGAGGGAAGATATAATCTAACAGCACAGTGATTTAAACAACCCACTAAATCGAACTCTATCCCACACCTGGAAGCCCACCAGCAGTCTCTGCACAGATACGTGTTAGAAAAATGTGATCTATCTGTCATAAACAAAAAGTAAGAAAACTGTTAGGGCTTATGCAGAGTATATTATTGGGCAGAGTATATTATTGTTGCCAAAAACTACTTAACCAAGTGGCTCGAGACATATATATACCAGAATGAATCCAGGTAAACCCCAAATTCATCCTCAAATGAATGTGCAAGTATAAGCTCATGGTAGTCAACCACAAGACTATATAGCAAATGAGCTCCATTCAGGTGTTGACTCAATACTATGACATCCTCACTAAAGCCATCAGTGTCCAATAGTGGGTATAGAACTAAGAATGAATACATGCAACCCACAACGCACAAACACCATGAGCATGAAGTCACAAGAAACTCTGTGAACTGAGTTTCTATCACTTCCGGAAGTGATGGGGAAGCTCAGCCATAATGAAGCCTAGCACCAAATGCAAACCAAAGATAGGAAAAAATACAGAAAATGCATAGTCTCGGACGAAGAATCCACAAGTGAAAACTCCATGTCCGATCATAGGACAATCATATAAACCAGAATGAATCCAGGTAAATCCCAAATTCACCCTCAAATGAAAGTGCAAGTATAAGCTCGTGGTAGTCAACCACGAGACTATGTAGCAAATCAGCTCCATTATGCACAGTATCAAGTCAATACTAAGACGTCCCCACTAACGTCATCAATGCCCAATAGTTGGTATAGAATTAAGAATGAATACACGCACCCCACAATGCACATACACCACGAACATTCACAACACAGCTATAACCATCACACAAGCACCCTGACGTAGGCCCTCGTCATCGGCAATGGTGCCAAAAATGTGTAGCACCCATTGATAAGTGACCTTGGCTAGCAATCACATGTCCTATGAGCATAATTAAGTGATGCCTTGACCTAAACATGCTAAATCATCACACCGGAGAGCTGACCCTGCCATGAGCATAGAAGCATGTACCTAGATGATAGTTAACACATGGAATGGACAAAGAAAGTTGAAACACTTAAGGCAAGTAAACATACACTCATGCCACCTCTCACTCAGCTATGCAATTTTACATACACAATAGCATACACTAAAATGACCATATCTTGAAGAGGCTTCTAAATATTGAAATATAGTCAATAGCTTATGTAACTAGAGGACTCATCTACTGCATTTACAAAGCTTGTTATATATCAATATGGGCTTTGTTAATGAGCAATGACCAGTCCCTCTTCACTTTGTAGCTCTTTTTTTGCTTTTCTTTTGTTGCACTGCTCTCTGCAACACAATGCAATGCATATACGTTGAGATTAGAGGCAGATATGAGGCTCTATTTAGAGGATAGCCCTCTCTCTGAGAGATTATGGACTCTTGAGAATAGAGGCAACTAGTTTTTTTTTTTTATTAGAGATACAAAACCATCGGGACACACTATTTTACAGTCACATGCAGCTACTAACACAGAGGGGTGCAGTTGCACCTCACAGACTTCTTTCAAAGAAAGCCACCTCAATGTTGCACTCGTACGTCGTATGAGTGAACCCGTACGATTTCACACGTCCAGTCCCGTCCCGTCCGAATTCGTACGACTCGTCCAGTTAAAAAATTACCGATCAATCATTTGATTTTATTTAGGGCTTCGGCCGGTTATAATGCACATATGCACATTGTACACATACATAGCGTTTGCGAGCTGCAGCTCCATCGACTTCAAGCCTAGGGTTGTTGAGCATTAGGGTTGTTGAGACTTGAGACTTGAGAATTAGGGTTATTAAGCAGCCCCCTTCTCATCTTTAGCATCTTTCTCAGCTTCCAACAGCCCTTCTTCTCATGTTTAGCATCTTTTTCTCTTATCATCTTTATCACCCTCATGGCTCTTCATCTTCATGAAGCCTTTCACAAGCATTGTGTAGCTTTTGAAAGGGTGACAGATAAGTCCAATGTTTGTAAGTGGCATTGCAAGTATTGTGGAAGGATACAAACATGTAGTGTGACTCGACTTCTCATCCATCTATGCAAATTGGGTGGAGAATGCTCTCCATGCAATGGTATTCTCGATGATGTTTATGAAGAATGTCGCAAGAAATATCTTCCATTGAAAAGGAGAAAAGGATCTCTTCCTCAACATTAAGTGGTCTCACCGGATCATGACGATATCGGAATAGGCAATGCTCCATCCATTTCTATTGGTTCAGCTGCACCCACAATGAGTTCACATGAATGTGAGGAAGGAACAAGTCTTCCAAAGAGATATAAGGGATTATGTGAAAGTGGTTCCCCTCGACAACCTACCCTTGCACAAGTATCGGATGGAGTATCGGGGACATTGGCTTTTCTTAAAGAAAAGCAAAGAGTGGCTGAAATTGAAATTGCAAGAACCATCATTGAGTGTAATCTTCCCTTTAATGTGCTTCGTTTTGGATCGATGGAGGCATATGATAAGAGCCATAGCTAATGTAGGACCTTGTGAGGGATGGTATGGTGTTTCCTACAATGATATGTGCACAAAGAAATTGTATGAGGAAAAAGCAAGAATTCATAAATCTTTGGAGCCTGTGCGAGCCGGTTTGGCCAAATATGGATGCTCCATTCTCTCTGATGGATGGAGAGATCGTAAAAAGAGAGGGATTGTCAATATCCTTGTCTCTTTCCCTCTTAGTAGCTACTTCTTACGGGCGGTGGATGTGGGAGTAAGAGGCAAAAAAGTCACTGGAAGCTTTATTTATTCACATATCCGGCAAGCCACTTCAGCTAAGTTTCTGAATTCATTTTTCAAATTTCATTCATTAAAATTCAGATTTTGCATTCTAGATTATATGTAAAATAATAAATATATGTGCCATGTAATATGTATGTATTATGTACTATTATGAAATTTGAATCATGATATATGAATGACTAATATTCAGCATGCTAATTGTTTTTGTTTCCTTTTATAACTTGTCATAGGTTGGTCATCAACATGTTATTCAAGTCATTATAGACAACGCATCAAATTGTGCTTCTATGGGAAGGAAGCTAGAGCACGAGTTTCCATCTATAGTGTGGAGTCCTTGTGCCACTCGTTGCCTTGATCTTCTTATGGAAGACATTGGCAAATTAGAGTGGGTGAAGAGCATTACATCAAAGGCCATCTCCATTGTGGACTTCATAAATGCTAAGGTGAGGGTGCTTGCTATATATCGCTCATATTCAAATTTGGAGCTAAAAAACCCATCAAAGACAAGATTTGCAGCCATGTGGACATTTTTGGACCATCTTTTTGAAGTCCAAACTAAACTTCAAAAGACGGTTGTTTCAAAAGAGTTCAAGGAATGGTTGGATGGAGAGCCCATTGCCCAACAACAAGAGGCAAAGGCTATGCAAAGATTGTGTTTGAAAGAGTCTTTTTGGAGAAGTGTTCATGGTCTTGTCCTTGCTATACTACCGCTATATAAAGTTCTACGCATGACTGATATGGAGGGAGCAACAATTGGTGTATTTTATCACTTTATGAAGGAGGCAATAAATGAAATTCAGAAGTGCACTATCCTTGATGAATCGGTTGATCCGTCATGGTAAGTATAAGTATGAACTTGTTAATTTAAAGTTTAAAAACTTCATGAATCGTGTCATTCAAACGTATAATAGTTGATGCTCATTCCTCGTCAATGTGTATACTTTTTTTCCTTTCTTTTATAATGATATTTTGGAGAGCACACTTTAAAGGGATGACCTTCTCTACTTGATTGAGAAGAGGTGGAAGTGGATAAAGCACCCGATTCATGGTTTTGCTTCTCTCTTACATCCGGCTTTCAAAGAGTCATCCTTATTTATGGACTCTTCACTCTTGGAAGATAGAGACACATATCTTCCAAAGATTCTCTCATCGAATGATCATGGTAAATTTTTACAAGATCTTATTAATTATAATGACCAAAGGAATAGTGCATTGGCTTCATCCTTAGTTTGGAAGAGAAATTCATTGGTGAAACCCCTCTTTTGGTAGGAGAGTTTTGGCTATCAAATGCCAACACTACAGAGATGTGCTATGCGCGTTCTTGCTCAGGTATGCATTCTTAGTTTTTATCTTGCTTTTAACTTTTTCATATATGATTCATGAATCATATTTCATGATTATTGATGTTATGTTATTTTTTGTTTTAGGATTGCTCATCAGGAGCTTGTGAGAGAAATTGGTCAGCCTATTCTCTCATACATACTAAGATACGCAACAAGCTAAGCACATAGCAATTGGAGAAACTTATTTATTGTCACGCTAACCTACGGATGCTTCGTTCCTGCATGAAATGCTCATGGCACGTCAGGTGAAAATTTAAGCATTCAATTTAAACTTTAGAATTTTGATTGCTGAATTTTTATGTTTTTTTCCAACACATCATATGTCATCATATAACATAGTAACATGTTTACTTTTTGTTTTTGTTTGAATAAGTGAATGTAGATAGTCTTAAGCTTTCCCTTGAGACACTAAAAGGTGTTCAAAGAGAAAGAAATGAAGAAGAAGAAGGGATTTTCCGTGAACTTTATGTAGAGCTTGAGGAGATTGATCGGAGAGTGAGTCACAGACGATCTCACTCAAAGGTCACTCAAAGGTCATAGTTCGTGGTTCATGGTCCCGACAGAGGCATGGAAGCTCCACTATTGCATATTCACGGCGTGGATCGAGTAGTAGATCTACTCCATCAGCTATGGAAGAGGAGAATGTGGTTATTGACACAGATCTTAGAGAGCCATCGTATGATGATGATGGCAACATTCTTAGTGCGGGGATTATGAGAATGCATCTATTGCTTCTTCTATTAGAGATGATGGAGATTCATGTAGTGATCATCACTATGATGATTGATCATGAAATATAAGATTAGATTTTGTATTGTAGTTTGGATTTTGGAACTTGGAGTTTGCAAAATTGACAATGTATTTTGAACATGTTACATTTGTTAGTGTTTACTTGTTTTACTTGACACATGTATCAGGTATGATGTTATGACTTATGTCAATGAGAAATGTGCTTCTTGAATCTTGTTTTGAATTAAATTGAATCGTGATTCTTGAAATTTTCATACAATGGTCATTGGTGATTCTTGAATGCATGCAAATGCCAAAGATAAAAATTGAAATGCTGAAATTTGAATTGTCGACTCAAATTTATGAATTTGTGCAACGTGTTGTGTAACATATATAATAAATTTATATTGTGTGTGTGTGTGTGTGTATATATATATACATACATACATACATACATACATACATACATACACATACATATATATATATATATATATATATATATATATATATATATATATATATATATATATATATATATATATATATATATATATATATATATATATATAGAGAGAGAGAGAGAGAGAGAGAGAGATAATGTATTGTACATATCGTACGCATCATACGCCGAAAGCTTAGTACGATCCCATACCGTACGTGAACCATACTGGAGGCATTGTACTGGACAGGACGTGGCTACCTTGCCCGATCCACACATCGGCCCATTCCCATTCGCATCGACGATTTGCGGCAACCAGCGTGAGGCGGGAGGTAATACCCTCCATATGCCGCCAAGGCTGCCCTGTTCTCTGGGTCACGATAACACTGTAAGTCGCTCTGACACGCTCTAACTCGAGTCCCTTTCGGGTGGGGACCTCCGTCCGCAAGACTTAAACCGGGGAGCAACGCAGGGCAATCCCTCCGTGCTCCACCGCGGGTGGGCCAGACGGATAGAGTGCTATGGAAAACAGTGAAGCTTGCATGTGCCGAAACGCAACGTACGCTCAACCCGCTTATCGATTGTAAAACTTGTCCCTATGAAAATAAAGTAAGATCATTTGTTTGAGTCTCCCCCGAGCTAAGCGAAATTATGGAAGCATAAAGCAATCTAATCGTGTTCTCTTGCGAGTGTATCGCATCGACCCGGATAGTGAGCACCCTGAGGCCCAAAATTTTTATGGACGGAATTAAATCCCAATCTTTTACTCTTGCGCTGGCGTGCCTAGAGTTCATCAAAGTCACGTGTCGTGCTATCCGTAGGCCCGTACGCGACCGGGGTATGCACTTTGTTTGTGAAAAACGGTGGCCAATGGGTTCGTGGCCTTGCCCTACCCTCTGTGCCCTATATATGCCACCCTCGGGTCCCTTCGTGGCTGAGGCAAAATTTTCAAGTAAATCATCCCGTGTGAATGTAAGTTGCACCGTGCACCGCACGTCCATGCCTTGAGGTAAACGCAGCTTGGGCCATCGATGGGCCCATTTCAAGTAGCCAACGAGTACGTAATATGTGACGTCGTATCTCCATGAGTTGAGTTGGCAAACACCGTCTCGTTCGTGCCTAAGGTTTGGGGGACACCCGCAGGTTTTTTCATGGCCAGGGTTTCACATAAGGGTTCAGTCGGTCGGCATGCGTAAATCGCATCGTTGAGTAAGTCATCTCAATGCACCGTAAGCCGCTTTGATCGTCGTAAGTCACACACGTCGTCAGCCACCATGATGTGGGGCATGTCCACGCCGTTTTTGGAACGTAAAGCTGTGGGCCATTGATAGGCTCCTTTTCCACATGTGGGAATTACCTTGGCAAGCGCTTGCAGCCTCGCCTTTGCCATGCCTTGATAATTATGAAAAGTCAGAATGGACCCAAAGGGTATGCGTGGAGTGGCAACGAGGCCTCTCCCATTACAAAACGGGCTTGGACCCAAATTACTATATCTGCTCCAGAAGGGGCAATTTTTACTTAGAACCGGCTTCCGGCCTTAGTGTTCCACTTGGGCTCCTGCCTTGTGCAGAATGGCCCAATCTTCCGTTTGGACGGCGAAGGGCACTTGGACGACCACTCATGAATTGACTTAGAAGGACTCCCTATCTTTTTGACAATAGGATCCTCTCAGAAGTCCTTGATCGGAATCGGCACATTCAGCCTAATCAGAGGCAAAGTGCCATGACCCAAACTACAAGGTCCACACTTTTGCATCCGGCTCCTATGGAGCTTGGCAAGTCTCCATGCAATCGGAGTGGGGCATGCCATCCCTGTAAATCCTAAGTAGTCCCTTTGCTCTGAGCCTAAGCCGTGGTGTTAGGTTCGCACCTCACTTGCATAAGTTAAGTTTCCCTTAGATATGCATTCGAACGACAACGCATGGTACTAAGGATTTTGCCTGAAAAATAGAGGGTAAGAACACCATGCAGAGTCTCACAACCATCACGATTTTCACCCTTCCGGTTTCACCGCAAATGAGAATCATTCTAGGGCCCGTAGGTGAACTTCTTGAGGACGAGAAGTTTGTCATGAGGGGGTCCCCTTTGCCTCCTTAGTTTTCTATCCAGCCCACCATGGTGCTTGGGTGGTTTTCCTTGTTGTGCCATATTGTGCGCAACTATAAGAGGAATGGTAAGCACGCATGCCTCTGAACGACGGACCGGGTAACAATGCCCCCAACGTCCGGCAACGAAGCACCAAGGGCATAAGTGTTGAGCCATCCCTTCCTCACGTTTCTTGGGAACGTCGATTTTCCCTTGCATCGTGGGTAGATGCCCGACAAACCCCCCCCCCCCCCTCGGGTCACTCCTTGGTGGGGCTTGTACCTTGACGGTCATGCAGGCTAGCACCGGGCCAGCCCGTACCTCATCTTCTCCACTCACTCAAAAGGGCTTTGGATGTGCGGGGCAATGGAGAGCCACAATGCCTCTTGGCAAACAACAACCTTGGACTTGATAGCAACCTATAGCCGAGCCGGCCCGCCTTCGACGGCCGTCCCTTCTATCTTCCCGGTTAAGTCTCGCTTCCGCTATGCAACCGGCCTCCGGACCACTTATACTTAGTCCCGCTCATTCTCGGTTACTTAAGGGGATTTCCCCTTCAATTTCGTGGCCGTCCGTCTCCTTGCACATTAGGCAAAGAAGGCCTCCCCTTGGAGTGGACCATCACATCCCCCTCCCCTCCCTCCCACAACCTCTCTCTCTCTCTCTCTCTCTCTCTCTCTCTCTCTCTCTCTCTCTCTCTCTCTCTCTCTCTCTCTCTCTCTCTCTCTCTCTCTCTCTCTCTCTCTCTCTCTCTCTCTCTCTCTCTCTCTCTCTCTCTCTCTCTCTCTCTCTCTCTCTCTCTCTCTCTCTCTGTCCATACACCCCCACTCCCATGGGTATCTCCACATGCATACTACGGAGATCTATATCAGCTTTACCAGTTTTTCCGGCACTTTTTTCTTTTCTGACCTACAGAAGATAGACCCATGTACATCAATTTGTCTCATAGGCCGAGTCCGGCCTCCTAATAGACGTAAAAACTCTCTCTCTCTCTCTCTCTCTCTCTCTCTCTCTCTCTCTCTCTCTCTCTCTCTCTCTCTCTCTCTCTCATCTCTCTCTCTCTCTCTCTCTCTCTCTCTCTCTCTCTCTCTCTCTCTCTCTCTCTCTCTCTCTCTCTCTCTCTCTCTCTCTCTCTCTCTCTCTCTCTCTCTCTCTCTCTCTCTCACATCCACAGCAAATCTTCGTTACCCCATGATATCATTAGGGAAGAGCTTGCTGCACCACCGATGCTAGTAGAGGCACTCTTCCAAACAGTATGCCTATTACACAGGATCCAGAGCATGGACACAGAGCGCATCACTTACAGAGCTTTCCAGGCATCACGCGACATGGCACTAGCCGGAGACACCTCATCATGGTATGCACAGACACGGGATTGGCTTGCCCTCCATGGTTTTGACATAGACAGACTACCACCAGTACAGTATGACTCCCAGGCTCCCACCTATTCACTCTCTCACCAAGAGAGAAATAGGATCATCCGTCAGGAGATATGGCATACATACATACAGAGGACATGGATGAACCCCGGGAGGACATTGACACCGAAAATGCTTCGCTACCGTGAGCATTTTCTACGGATTTCAGACCAGGGCTTCATTGAGACTCCACGCTACATGCAGACATACCTACCACACCACCTTCGAGTCATCATTGGGTAGCTTCGAGTTTCATCACATCAGCTCGAGATCGAGAGGGGTCGGGCTAGAGGAGTCCCTCGAGAGGAGAGGTGGTGCCCAGTATGCCATACAGAGATAGAGAGTGAGGAGCACCTCGTTATCAGATGGCCGGCATACTCGGACCTACGAGCACAGTTCCAGATAGAGGAGTCACTCCAGTTGTGCATGACCAATGCATCATGGCTGCATATGAGAGACGAGATCAGATGCTAGAGCCTACACACCAGACACGGGTGAGTACCCAGCAGACTATTACTCAGTATTTTGAGCGCGTTGGTCCACATCGGACGGACCCGCCTCCCAGAGGCATAGGGCTCACACTCCAGCAGGCAGCGGCACAGAGAGTGCGACGCCGACCACATCTGGTTGGGTACCGACGACCACGACTACACCAAGAGGATATCTCACGCATCAGGATAGCCCACGACTACATGATGGAGCATAGGCGCACTACCACCACTTGGACAGGCTTCCTCCAGGAGGCACTCCTACCGCCGCCAATGTACCATTACTCCACCCACCTCCACCCATCATCAGCACTTAGGGTATACATATTCACTCCCTCATGGCTCCCCTTTGTATCAGGTGGTCATTATCTGCTGAGCCAGAGCCACTCTCCCCCCAGGCACCATTATTTTATTCCCACTACCTCCTCATTACAGGTACCACCATCCTTTGTTGTTTTCTGCCTACACAGTTTTGTGTAGCGAGTATTTTTTTCCTTTCCATTGCTACACAGAGATTACCACAGTTGTATATGATTTTGTCTCATAGGCCAAATTTGGCCTTTGGAAGACGCTAATATACCTTTCTTTCTCTCTCTCTCTCTCTCTCTCTCTCTCTCTCTCTCTCTCTCTCTCTCTCTCTCTCTCTCTCTCTCTCTCTCTCTCTCTCTCTCTCTCTCTCTCTCTCTCTCTCTCTCTCTCTGTGTGTGTGTGTGTGTGTGTGAGAGAGAGAGAGAGAGAGAGAGTGTGTCTGCAAAACTTATCCGAATTTCATGTGTAAACTTCGCAAAGCTGCATATTCATGATATGCAGCAGTACCACACCTTGGAAAGCTTTATTCGATGTTCTGTACAAAAGCGCTGTATTCCCTGAAACATCATTAAACAATACTGCAATAAGTTCTAGGCCTGTGCCTTTTCAAAAGCATTTTCGTCTTAATTTAATCATGTCACTGGAAAAATCAAGAATCAACAGATACCATATTCAAAAATCAATTCATATATTTTGTGAAAGGTTACAATCTACATGTTACATAGAAGAGAGATGATTCAAAATGCACTACGTGTTTATTCTCTGTAAATACTTGCATTCAGGCTCTGCAGACCTTTCAGACTAAGTAGAAAGTACGATACGAACATAGTCGAAGGCTCAGGCAACATACAATGGAATGATTGGCACTCAAAATGAGATAACTGTCTCTCATAGCCTAGAGTAAGAAACGCAGCATCCAACAATGATTCTATAAAAAGAAAAACCACTTAAAGACAGAAAAGAAGGGAGACAGAGAAAAACAAAAATAAGATACATTAATGTCCCCAGGGAGGCTGAGAGAGAGAGAGAGAGAGAGTGAGAGAGAGAGAGAGAGAGAGAGAAGAAAGAGAGAAAGAAAGAAAGTCATATTAACGTCTTCTGGAGGCCAAACTTGGCCTATGAGACAAAACCATGTACAACTGTAGTAACCCTGTATAGAAAATGAAATGAAATAAAAAGTACTCACTACACAAAGCTATATAGGGCTGGAAAAGGCTGGGGAGACGTGGCTCTGACTCTGCAGATAATGGCCACCTAATACATGGGGGATCCATAATGTGAGTGAGTAAAATACCCTAGCTACTGGTAATAGGTGGAGGTGGGTGTAGTATGTGGTACATCGGTGGTGGTCTGAGTGCCTCCTGAAGGAAGACAGCCCAGGGGGTGGTGGTACTCCTCTGCTCCATCATGCGGTCGTAGGCTGTCCTGATGCATGAGATATCCTCCTGATATAGTCGTGGTCGACGATATCCAACCATGCGTGGTCGGCGTCGTGCTCTCTATGCTGCTGCCTCGTGGAGCGTGAGTCCTATAGATGGACCTCTCTAATGTAGCTCAGCTCACTGAAAGAACTGAGTAATGGTCTGCTGGGTACT